>CBVK0100413873.1:0-19159 GCA_900067695.1 Picea abies
TACAACCTACAGCAAAACCTGTTGTAACTTCCTCTTCTTTCTCTCACAGTCTCCTCTCTCAGAATACAATATTCACCCTCGTACATAGCCGCAATACATTTCCCTCATAAAAGAGGGTTGCCTTCTAGGGCAAAAAACCCTAACATAATCTCTATCGTTAGATATGCGACCTTATAATGAACGGTCCAGATTTACAATGAAATTACAATATACTTTTATAAGGCAATTTTTGTTTCGGGGGCTTCACCCCCGAACCCCCGCTGGGGGCCCGCTTTCCCCCAAACCCCCCGAACCCCGCAGAGGGGGTACCCCCCCTCTGCACTCCCCCGTGTGGAAGAGTGTACATACTTTTGGGGTGTAAATACTTCATGGGGTATAGACACGGCTAAAAGAAAAGGACCTCTACATCAGGAAGATAATCAGGCTCCACAACCAACACTTCGGTCATTCGATTTCAGTGTCGTTTCTTTTGTTGGGTTCCAAAGACCTGGTAGAACAAGAATATATCAATTTATAACCTTTTTGTCACTACTGTGATTTATTTTTTAATCTTTGAACAAAATTTAGAAAGCCTCACCCACTGAGACAAAGGCTCAGAGATGTAGGCAAGATTGTTGAACTCCATTATCACATTGGTGTTTATGGTTTGTTGTTGTTTTATGCTTATTTCTAGATCTGAATACGCTTAATGGCTGCTATATTGTTTCTTCATAGTTCTTCCTCTTTCATTCAGCTTCCTATTTGGTTAATTAACACATGCATAATAACTCAACCATAGTCGTATAAAACATCTTTTTGGATCAATTATAGTCGAGCGTAACCATTTTTTCCACTTTAACCTTTAGTTTGCACTCTTCAGAATCTTTAATCTAGATGTCGCGGGGGTCATCATCATCAATATTGTCAACATCAATCTTCCAGCAATGTACTGCTTCTTTCAGTTTTTCCATTGGAAGATGATATGAACAAACCACCATGGGGGAGGTGTCCTTTGGCTATCGATGGAAGATGAAATCCTTAATTTGATGAAGATCCTTTCTTTGAGTCGAATATTCTGTTGTGAATTTGAAGGTTGAATAGAATTTAGGACTCATATGGTTCCACTTGACTATTTTCCTCCAGAGTTCCTCCTAAATGTACCAGCTTCTGGAGACCATGTCCATCGTGTGGAAAAACTGATGCACCCATTGGGATTGAGGGATATTTTTAGAGGTCCAATGAAATTCACAAAAATAAATTCGTTCTTGAGGATCCTCAGTTCCCTTGTATCGGTTTACAAGTTTGAAGTTAATGATGGGATGAAACCAAACTATTATGAACTCAGCTACATGTGCCCAACTCTAAATATTCGGGTGGTGCATCGCCCACCACTACGCAGGTGTCCCTTGAACCACTGCATCCATGGCATAAAGTCTCTACTCCACGGGGATGGTTTAAAAACAACAATCTTATGCAATGGTTAAAGCTCTAAAATATTGTATAACTTATATTTTATACTCCAAAATAATTGCATATGTTCTTAATAGCACTATAAAATAAATTCTGAGTCAACCATATAGTGATGGAAGAAGAGGTAAATGGTTAGCCAAGATTCAGGAATATGATCTTGAAATAAAAACCACTAAACTAATCAAAGGTCAGGGTCTAGAAAAATTATTAGTTGAATCTAATTACAAGGTTCTTGGAATTAATCTCATCTCATCAACTCCTAAAAATTCTATACCATAGTTGAGGGAAATAAATGCACAACAACACTTGAATAAGGTAAATGAGAAATTTCATTCTTGACCTTGG
The DNA here is from genome assembly GCA_900067695.1 of Picea abies. NCBI lineage: Eukaryota > Viridiplantae > Streptophyta > Pinopsida > Pinales > Pinaceae > Picea > Picea abies. Next base: position 1,795 of record CBVK0100413873.1, read on the forward strand.
TATTAAGATATTGTTGTCTATTTACTAACACTTCAATGCCCATCAGATTTAAGTCCGGCTAAATCTAGAACTCTTGAGTTGCAAGCCATTAAATATTGCATTATACAAGATAAACTTTTTTGGAAAGACCCTTTGGGTTTTCTCCTAAATTGTCTTGTTGAAAATGAACCTGAAAGTATTATAGATAATTTTCATAAAGGAATTTTTGAAGGTCATCATGCATGGAGGGATAGAACTTACAAAATCGTAAGGGATAGATATTATTGGCCTAGATTATTTTATGATGTAAATGTGAAAGTTAGATCTTGTAAAGAATGTCAATTTTTTGCTAGAAAACTTAAATTACCTTCTTTTCCATTAGTGCCAATAAAAGTTGAAAAAACATTTCAACAATGGGGTCTTGATTTCATAGGTGAAATTCATCATTCATGTAGTTCTCAACACAAGTGGATTTTAACTGCAACAAACTAATTTACTAAATGGGTGGATGCAACCCCCACAAGAATTTCCACTGATGCAGTTGTGATTAATTTCCTTGAAGAAAATATTTTAGCTAGATTTGGTTGTCCAAGAAAAACCATAATTGATAACGATCAAGGGTTTAAATCTATTGCAATGATTAATTTTTGTTGGAAATATAATATAATTCTTGGGCATTCCACTACATATTATCCTCAAGGGAATGGACTAGCAAAATCTTCAAATAAAAGTTTAATGAGAATTATTAAAAAGGTTCTGACTGACAAAAAGAAATCTTGGCATTTTCATTTGAAGTATGCTCTTTGGGAAAATGGAATCAACACAAAAATATCAACATGTACTTCTCCTTATCAGTTAGTTTATGGTATGGATACAATTCTACATATTAATCTTTCTTTCCTTGTTATGAAATTATTTCAGGAATTTGGAGAGGAGAGAAATGATCTGACAAGGAGAATCAACCAAATTATTGAAGTTCAACAAACTAGAGAGAAATTCAATGAAAAGATTCAGGACTATTAGGACAAAATGAATAATGTTTTTGATAGAAGACCAAAAGAAATATATTTTGTCCCCGGTGATCTTGTATTAAGATGGGACACTAGAAGGGAAGAACCTAGAAAACATGGAAACTTGGATAGCTTATGGTTTGGACCATATAAAGTTGTAGTAGTTGAAGGTAGAAATTATTTTTCTCTTCAAAATTTTGATGGTGACATATTGGAATTGTTTGTTAATGGGCGATATTTAAAGCATTTCATTTATTAGTTAATTTTTATTTTATTTTTCCATTGTAGATATCTATTTGGATTGGATTGACATTGGCAATTTGACTTTACTTTTTAAAGCCTTGTTGGGTTAAGAACTCATTTTTGAATTACAACCCAATTATGGCTAATCAAGTGTTATTTCTTTTCCTAGGTAATAAATTTATTCAAACTTATAGTAATTTATAGTTGAAGAATTTAATTATGTTTTGTTTTGTGATCAATTAGAACTTTGTTTTGATATTTTTTCAGAATTAGTTTTAGTTTGTTTGTTTTGAATAAATAAAGTTAAACCATTCTGTGTTACTCAGATCTTTATAGAAATTATAGATCTAATCAATAGAATTTAAAACTTAAGCATGTTGTTTTTACAAAATTGGTGAAAATTTGTATTCATCTCTTTATTTTGATTAAAAAAGTATGTTTAGGTTAATCTTTTGAAAATCAATCTTTGATATTAGACTACAACTGACTAGTTTTCTCAAGGTTAAAGTTTAATCATAAATTAAAATATATCAATTCTACCTATTAGAAAAGGTATAGTTAGAATTGAGGGAAAATTAATATCAGGGTATTATTTAACATGTAAGCAATCCTACTTTATCTTATAACAAAAACATATAGCATAACTTGTGTTATTGAACACATTGATTTCCCCCACTTCAAAGTTATTAAATGAAATTTAAAATACATATGGTGAAAGGAAATTTAGTAATGATTTCTCCATCTTCTTCAAAAACAGACGATGAAAGGAAATTCAAAAATGATTGCCCTCATCTCAAATAAATGAAATTATAAAAATGAAGTGGTGAAAGGAAATTCAATTTGGGGTATGCAGAGAACTTCACCGGGGTTATGGATGCCTACTGGCAGTGAAGCAATATCTTTGATATCTGTAAAGGTTGTTTCTACGTACCTTTATTATTACTCTATTATTAATTTTTCTACATGATTTATGTATCTTGATCTAATTAGGTTTATATAAAATAAATTTAAATAATTTGAAAGCCTTGAGTTAAGACAAAATCAGTTGGAAATCTAGTATTTTATCTAAATTTAGATTGATTACTTTAGACAATTCTTGAGTAAATTTTAATAAGGAAATTTTTAATTATCCTTTATTGAAATGTTTATTGAAGCATGTATCAATTTTTCCTATTGACAAATGTATCACTTCTTATATAAGATTTATATTAAAAGACAGGATTTGTTTTTATATGTTTCTTTGAATAAATGTTTTATACAATAATGACTCCATTACCCAATAATAAAGGCACTTGGTTTGCATGTTCTTTCATGCCTCGCAGGGAAACACAATCCCCAAATGAAGCCTAATGTTGTAACATAGGTTAAAATTTTAAATAAAAAATCAAAATTTTTAATAGAATAGGCATTCTGAGTCTTATATTAGCTTGTTTCTTAACTTTTCTTACTTAGTATAGATTTTGACTTAAATTAAAAAAATTAGATTAATTTTCATTTTTACTTTGTGTTAGTTTAGTTTTTATATTAGATTTTATATTTTTGTATATTTAGTTTAATTTTGTATTAATGTTAGTTATAAGATTAGCCTAATTAGATTTGCAGTAAAGTTAGTGTGATTTATTAATGTTTATTTTAGATTTTTCTTAGATTTTAATTTGTTAGATTAGATCTTATATAGTTATAATTGTAGTTAGCTACAATAGATAAAATATTTTCGATACATTATATTATGTCTGTAATTAATTATATATTAGTTTTGGATTTATTATTATAATAATTATGTGTTTTTATTAAGTTTTAATTGAATATGGATTTAAACTTTATAGTAGATAGTGTTCAAAGCTGACAAAATTTTATGTTTTCGTAGGGACATTTCAACCAATGTGGAGCGTAGATCTAAAAATACAGAATAATCAATGGCCCACAATGGATTGTGCCCCCCTGACTATTCAATAGTTAATAAACCCAGCCACCTTAGTGCCAACATGTACCAATAAAAGGCCGCCATGTATCCATGTGACCAAAAGATGACATCAACAGTGAGGTTATGTTAGATCACCTGACCACAGACCTCAAGAATTTTTGGTGTTGGCAAATGATAAAGTCCCAATGTATCGATGTCAAGGTACGTCATTTTTTAATTCATCATGCCAACTTAGCTCTAGATGTATCCAATCAACAAGTGCCACGTGTACACCTGGAAACCTCCAACGACACAGGTTAATACCTTGAAATTGGGTGACACGTGTCAAGTCCTTTTGCCACCTCAGTGCCATTTTGGACTAGTACGGAGAAACCATGTGTCCAGATGATGTCAACATAACATCATCGCATCCATTTTTGGAGATCGAACGATGTATATTAGCTAGTGTAGATCAACGATTATCATTATCATGGACCACGAGAGTTTCTAAGATTGGAAATTGCTTTACATATCGATGTCCCAATGCTGAAATAATTCAGCATTGATGTCATATCGAACCTCAGACCATGGGGGATTTTGATGATGTGAAATTTCTTTACCTCCCGACGTCCCGATGTCATGATACGTCAGCATTAACATGTGGCTTGCCACATCATATTTCCAACACAACATATGTTAGAGTCAATGATAGGTTGCCACATCTTCATGGGACCATACTGACGTCAGTAATGCCGCGTCATGTCGGATCATTGGTTATATATATAATTTATTTTTTGTATGTGCGTCCGGGTAAGGACGATCCGGTAAAGCATGGGCCCACTTCTAAAAGGTTACACTACGCATGGGATTATAGAGCCTTTCCATTTAACTTCAAATCAATAATGAAATAGTTTTCTGTACAAAGCCTTGTAAAATGAATTACACAGTGAATGTGGGATTAATCAGATCAAATCAATGCTCACGATGGCATATCGTCTTGATCCAAAGGTTATTGTGTCATGATAATTATGGGTTTAATTTAGGGCATCTAATCAACAAAACAAAAAGGTTTCACGTCAACAGTTGAATAAATCCATAGATCATCTGATCTAATCGAACCATTTAAGAATTCAAAGATCTCATCATATTTGAAAATCCAAAATAGGATCGAAAAACAATTTATGTTGTGATCCCTCTATATAAATATCAATTCAAAATGACTATAAAGGGAATTTTTCCCGTGAAGAATAAAATTTTTAATAAATACTGTCATTCACAGAAGAGAGAGATTTGTATATTTAATCTCTTGAGTTTATGTGTTTCCTGTTTCATGCGGTCATTTGTTTTCATTAATCATTCTCTTCCATTAATATATGTGTTATAAGTGTTGTAATTTGGTACAACCTCCACTGCAAAAACCATTTAAAGACATCGGTCTAAGTGAAGACTTCCTTTGTATTACTGTAAGTAAAATATGACATGTATTTTGATTTAATTGCCTTTATTATTTAAATGAATTCTTTGTTTTAGATTATAGAGAAATTTGATAACACGGATAAGATTAATTGTTATTTCTTTGATTGAAAAAGAAGTAATATTTGTCTTTACTAGATACATTTCTTTTTGTTTCAATTTTGTTTATGTCAATTCTGATTTTCATGTTATTAAATTTGAAGTAACTCAATGAATGAAATCATGCCTCTTTTATTTCTAGTAATCAATTATTAAAATCTTAGACTAAAATTTTGGGCAAAATCTTTTGTAAACAATTTTATAAGTTGTAACGAGATACCTTCACATTGTTCCCTAGCCTAGAACAATCTTAGGAACAACATAACCTCTAATGAATTTGTGTACCATGCATGTCCCAATGTTGACCACATCACAAATACATTCCTAGGTGTAGGAAAATTATCAATAATTAATATCTTTGTAGAATCAACCAACTACCCTTTGTTGCATATGATTTGACCCAATAGGACACCAAATGGAGTACAAAAGATCAACTTTTAAAAATTCATCAACAACTACATCTTTTGACACCTATTCAACATTAATATGAGATTCACAACATGATCCTTTAGCAAATTGTAGATTGTCTAGTCATCCATGTAAGCCTCAAAAAACTTATGAATATATTCCCTAAATACAACAACAACCACTCCAAGAAAGAAACCCATTGCATTTTTAAGTCTGAAGAGCCTTATTTTATAGGGCATATGACCCTCATTCCATAGAAAATTTCATTTTCTTCTTATCTTCCTTTTTCATCCTAATATAATGATAACTCAAAAATCCATCTATAAGATAATATGCCTCATTCCTTGCAACCTTCTCTAGAATTTCATCACTAAAGGGGTTTGGAAAGGAGTTATGTACATAGGCCTCATTAAGTCCATGAAAATTAATGCACATGTGGATTCCACCTATTCTATTTCCTTGTATCACAATTGAATTGGTCCAATTGAACTCCTTTATTGGAAATAGTAACCCAACATCCAACATTCTATATATTTCTTTTTTCACATATTATTTATAGTGAAAGTTTATTCATTATAGTATTTTCTTGATTGGCCAAGTATCTAGTTTCAAATAAGTTTTGATTTCACCAAGTTCTCCAACCACGCCCTTCATTTCAATGAAATTGCATGGACACAGATCAAAATACTCATGGAGCATATATACAATCTCTATAATTGTATTCTCATCCCAATGACCCTTGATAATATATTTTTTTGTCTCTTCCTCATTCCCAATGCTAACCTTCTTCACAATGGATCATGGTAATACATTGGACTCTTGAAATCCCCTATGTCCTAGACTATGTGATGTCATTTTGTTTAATTAAACTACAAATATGAATTTCCTCTATGGGGTCTATATTTGGGTGGAATTCCTCTATGGTTTCTTCCTTTACAAAATCCCCCTCACAAAATTCCCCTATATAGAACCTACAATCAAACATTGTAGGTGCTCGATCTATAGGAAACATTGTATACATTAAATTACCCATGCAAATAGTGTATTATCTCCATAGAGATAGAAATTATTGTAGAACCTTTCATATGGTTTCAACCAATGGTGTGCCTTTTTCTATAATCTAAATGTAGATACTAGTTCTTATGCAATGGTTGTAGAGATTTCACAAATTTATGTGCCCATTGCTAAATTAGAACACGTGCCTTTTAAGTTCTAGTACACCTCGCAAAGGTCCAAATGTTAACCTGAGTCAAAAATATTGTTGAATAATAGAGACAAGTCAATAGGGTTGGAATTGATGTTTGTTGGTGTAACCCCAATATTCAACAAGAATCAGATCAACAATGCCTCACCAAGGTCTCTACTAAAGTGACATCCAATGTTGCAATCCATTGCTATGGAATAACATGTTCCTCTATTGTACCCAAAAACTAAGTTTTTTTAGTTGTACCATCAAACCTCAATGAGTCCTTCAACTTTACACCAATCCACCGACATGCTCACAACACCACACACCTCCATGTGGAATGTTAATAGTCTCTTTTTTTACACCAATTAAAGGTAGCTTCTAAATATATTACAAAATATCACATTATATTCCAACTTAACTCTCCATCTATTGTATGATTAATGTAATCCTCCCAATGCCTAGTATTAGGGTTGTATAACTTATTCAAGGAACCTTCATCCAACACTTCCTCCATCAACTCCAAAAATCACTCACCTAGAGTTAGATCTAGAGGTTGAATGACTCTATGGATCTCTTTCTCAAACAACATCTATCATTATTTTAGATTTACAATAGCATCATTATAAAACATGCAATTGGTTCCCAACATTGCAAGGTAGGAATCATTATCATTTAATATCTTAATGAATTCAAAATATATGTAGGTTTTAGCAACATCTATATCCACCTCCATTTGTTCTACACTATCAATTAGAAATATATGGGATGATTTTTCCAACCACAGCTATAACGGTAGGTAGACCAAACTTGGTTGTCCCATGAACTCTCAAGATTTCTTAAGAAATATGTCCACATCTAATCTCAAATAAAGAATGATCTCTCTTACCTCATATCCTCCAATTAATTCATTTAGTTGGAACTAATTTATGAATCTTATTCTATACACATGGTGTACTGGTCAATATACAACCTCAACCAATGACTCGAACAACCACACAAGCACACCCTTCACAATATCCATAGCTTGGTCATATTCCAAAATCTGTAGGAATGTTTTCAACCATGCTTGGACTTCATTCTCTACTGAATGCACTAGAAATATCTATCATATGCTTGTATATCAAACTATATATAGTGATCTTTCCACTTTCACATAACTAGCATCCCACATGTAGATAACGTCTCGCATAACTTCAACTGCATCACACAAATAGCTCTTTTGTTGAAGTGCATCAAATTCTATCACCTTTTGTAGAGCCTTGCATATAGGACCTTACTCCATGATTCCTACATCCACTCCTATCTTGTCCCCACCCTAAGGAACAACATTTAAGTTGGTATATGTATGACCCAACCATCACCATTATGAATCCATGACACTAGATTAACCATGTTTGCATTGTGATACCTATTTTCTCACACCTACCACTTCTATGATTAGCTCCAAAAAATACTTAGTTTTATGCTCAGTCTTTAAATAGTGGTCACAACGAGGCTATTGCAACTATGGACAGTTTCATGTGATGTGCCCCACCCCATTACAATTGTAACATTGTGGTAGAGGGAAATTCCCATTGTTCTATGGTGCTCAATTATCTTGGTTCCTTATAGTTCATATTGATTATACTACAAACAAATTCTTCTCAAATCACATTGAGCACAGAGAATGCACAATTTTCCTTTATCTAATGAGTGTTTACCCCACATAAGTCACAATGTACTACTGTTGCAATTCCACTATACTTCTATTATAATAGGAAATGGTTGGAATCATGACCTCGACTTCATCATATTAATAGATCCCTCCATCTACCTTGACCACAAATGAGTTCACAATCATAGAATTATATCTCTAGAACATGTGGAATCCATTATGCAAGTGGTCTTCCATTTTCCATAGCATGCACTACACAACCTCTATTTCACTCTATGTTCCCTTTGTCAACTCTTGAATCCACTCAAACAAAGTTGTCAACTAAAATTGGAATTGTGCCAAACCTGGAGCCAATATTAGAGTTGACACTTGTTGATGTTTGAGTCTGTTAAGACCGAAATAGAAACCTCACAAGAATATGAATCCCCCCACATTTTTACAGAGGTGGTACTCCTCTTTGGCTAAAATATATATCTTGAATATCTTGGATTAGGGATATTTCTTAGACAACAAACACTAGATATTTCTTGCTAGGATTTATGAAATGATATGGTTCTTCAATAACCTAATATGATCTTTAAGTGCAACAAAATAAAATATTTAAACGAGAAAAATAATGAAGGGAGGCTTCAACATCATAATATCTTTGTGCTCAACATCATATATATAATCTTCTTAATCATATACAAATAATATATCCATATCTTCTCTTTATAAACATGAGGAAATGGTTTCAATCAGTCAAATAATTTTGAAAGAATATTGCAGTTAAAACATAACAGAATTTGATAAGCATACTTCGAACATCTCACCCTCATAAACTCCAAGATATGAAACATCATTGAAGTCATGCCCCGAAGTAATTCTTTGTGGAGTTGTATTCATGAAATATTTTCAACAATATACAAATATTTGACAGTCACATTCATGTTTATAAGTTCTCGATGATCACATAAGAAATGTCTTTGAATATTACAAGAAATAACACTCATACTCAACCCCATGCTTGGTTCAGAAATACAAACATAAAGCTATGAAAAATCAATGTAGAAGAAGAAAGAGTGGATAAGATGGAGATATATTTTCATTGATTAGAAGTTCGGTTGTATATTCATGGATGATCCCTTCTTGTTCTAATATACTTCCCCTTCCCTTTTGATAATGGAACCTTCTTTGACCCTTTGATGAAATCCTCTTTTACTTTTTAAAATATTCTCTTCTAACTATTTGAGGAAGTTATGGTTTTCTCTTCTTGAATTTCTCTTATGATTTTCTTCTTGAAACATTCACTTTAATTAATGCCTCATTTAAGTGTATTTAAATATTTCACATCATTAACATCCACATCTTTCAAATGGGTGCTTTTCCATCTTTAATAAAAAAAATTATATAAACATTTATTTTCAAAAATTTAATTAATTGCCCTTTTAAAAGGGGGACTATGTTTTATTTTTATGGATAGGATATATACCTTTTCAACCACGAAATTTTTTTTACATTTGTGATCTTCATCATCTTATATTTCCAACGATATAATTTTTGTCCAAATCCGACTCCCGAATCTCAAGATATGAGCTCGTGAATCTGAGTTGTCAAGCAGATCCTTCAAAAAAGAAGATGATTGTTATTTTAATTTATGGGAAAGATATGGCCAATTTCAGCCCTTGAAAATTGTACCACCATCTTCCTTATCGAATTAAATTTCCATCAGTATAAAGTTTGCACAATTATGTTGCATGGAGCTCAAGTTGTGGCCTCTACAAAATCGTTGCTCCACAGTCGTAGATTAAATTTCTGGGCAATTGTGGGCCCTTGATCAAATTCATTTTTTCTTCGTAATTTTTTTGGTTTATTTGCAAAATGGTTATCCCACATGCATGATAATAACAAATAATTGAGTGTATATAATGTAAATTTGAATATACTTTACATGTGAGTCATGAGAAGGTTATGGAGCCTTAGAAAGATTCGACCACTTAAGAGGTTAATTAATTAATTTATATTTTGATCAAACAATCATCCTCCACCTATGCTCAGTCATTGTTGAGTCATTGCCCACATTTCATAATCTTGTTGCATGTCATATTTTTCCATGTGTAACCATTCATACAATTCCATATGTCACCATCTAAGTCATCACCCACATGTCAGAATCTAGTTGAATGCCATAGGTTTCCATGTGTCACCATTCATGCGATGCCATGGTCATCCTCCACCTACACTCAGTCATCGCCCACATGTTGGAATATGGTCAGATGCCAAAGGTTTCCATGTGTCAACATTCATACTGTTGAGACCTAAGTATGCACCCCTGCCCCTCCTTCCTCTTTTCCCTATGCCTTCATCATTATTATTTCTCTTCTAGTTGGTTGACTCAATTTCCCTCTCTAAATGACTTGGTTTCTATTGTTTTCTTTTTTTGATTGAGTCTTTGCACATTTTTTTTATGTTTTTCTTGAAGGATAATTGCATGTCGAGATTTGCTTTGAAATACTTGTCATCATGTTTTCCATTGATTGAGCGTGCAATAGGTCCACCGAGTTAATTTGTGTGTGCAGGAGACATCCAGGACCACAAATTCCTTTGTATGTGTAGTAAGCTTCCGTAGAACATAGTGCAACAATTCAGAGCAGTTCATTTCGGACTTAAATTTCAAGCCAAACAGACAGGTTAAATTTCAACGATGGAGATCCAACAAGTCGTTAAATCAATGGCTCTCGCACATTCAGGATTCCAGAACTAGCGCAAGGTTTAATCACAAGAGTTACATAATCCACTCTACGACTTCGGTGTTGAAACATTGGATTTGTCTTTGTCAGAAACTCTCGAACATCGAAATCTCACATCGCTTCGACGATCTTCCTTTGGGGATTTCCAAATGCAACACTCCCAAACTCCCGAACGTTGAAATGTCAGAGCCACGTGGAATTCATATAGCACGGACATGTGGCATTCATTAGTGGAGACATGTGGCACTCATTTCATACACCTTTGATTACGCCATCTGCCCATTTTTGGTGACACGTGTCACTCTCCTCATGCCGACACGTCAACATTTTTTACGTCAAGGACACATCAGATCCAAATTGTCGAAGTTCCGATTAGCGACAATGACGTCATGGACACATCAGATCCAAATCACCGAAGTGTTGATCAGTCAAATCGTTGAAGCATCGAATAGTCGGGGACATGTGGCATCCATCGGTCATGACATGTGGCACTCATTTCGATCATTTTCATCACGCCATTTTCTCCATTACAGGTGACATGTGTCATCCTTATTTCAGTGACACATCAACAATTCATATCAGGTTGCCATGTTAGTTCTAAAAGATTTCTATCAAGAGAAGGTTCAGTCTCCCGAAGTATTTAATGGTAAATAATTATTAGTCCTGGATCAATTAGCACTAATCAAGAATTAATGACTCTTGGAGATTGTCACTTCAGGAGATTCCAACCCAGAAGAAACACAAATCGTTGAAGTGTCGAAGTGTTGAAGAGCTAGAGACATGTGGCATTCTTATATCATGACACATGGCATCCATCAATTGAGACACATGGCATCCATCAGTTGAGACATGTGGCACTTATTTGAAGCACATTTAGGGATTTCATTTGCACTATTCCAGGTGACACGTGTCACCCTTCTTTTCATGACACATCATCGATCGTGACATCATGGTTGCCACATCAGATTCGGGGAAATTTTCTCTGGGACATTTTGATCTAGAGTTAACACAATTTACAAAAGAGTCAAAGTCCAAACTCCCGAAGGCCAAATGATTAAAGGATAATCCTTGGTTAATTAAGATAAACGTGATTAGAAATCTGGAACATTAGCACTCCAGGGGATCTCAGATCAAAGAAAGCACAGTTCTCTGAACCCCCAAAGTGTCGGAGTCCCAAACAGATGAAGTGGGTCCTGAACTTCCACGTCACTCTGTAGCATTGTCACTCCAAGAGATTCTCAAACTTAGCATTCACAGTCCCGAACTCTCGAAATAATTAAATTCTTAATATTGGGTTAATTAGCATAAGTGGTGGTTAATGACTCCAGGCCTCTGGGATATATGAATATTCTGCACTCCAAAACTCTTGAACGTCGTCCTAGAATGGCTTATCTCAATTAATGACATATTTTAAATTTGGAAAGGGGCACCAAACCAAGGAGCGTTGAGTTAGTCCACATCATCAGATTTCCCATCTGGTAGTAGTTCGGTGATAGCCAACAGGTATAGAAATTTTTTTTATGGAATCCAGACCTTGCAACATCAAACCAGAATTGGGGAAACTATAATTCAGACTACAGAAACAATATTAGAGACTTCGGGAAAAGACCAGATGATTTTCTTCTTTCACATCCAATACATTCAATTATCTCTAGTGGCCTCCAACATCACACATGCATGCCCATGATCAATACAGAACTCAGTTATGTCACTCCTGGTCATTTTTTGTTAGATCTCAGTTCACTCCAACGCATGCATCAGTCTAATTTTATCGCAAATAGCATTTTTTAATTGTTTAGTTCAAGACTCTTTTAAGTTTAAAGAATAATAAGTGGTCCTTTTTGTGTGACAAGAACCACTATTTTTTATTAAATCAAGTGTGAAGTATACATTACTATACTCCAACAACTTCTAGTTAAGTTAATAAGTTGTTTTACAACTAGTAGTGTAGAGTTAAGTCTCAATCCCAGATGGACGAGAGCCTCTGCAACTCTTATAAATATGAAGTTTTTGTATGTTTTGATGGTTTAGTTTTTGGGAGAAAATTTCAATACAACAATTGGTTGGACCCATTCTGCGCATGGATTAAAGATCTCTACCTGGTGAAGATAATATTGATGACAGTGTGTTTGTGTCCAAATTTGTATGTGTTTCTTATCTTGAATACAATTTTGATTTGTGCAAAGTACGTTTCTTTTCCTTTAGATATTGTATAACTTGTCTTTATTAATATGCAACTTGTGATAATAGCTAAGCTTTGATGAAGATTTGTTTTTATTACAACCTATGGGAATGATTGTGTTTTTGGTACATGTTTAATGCTTGAAATGACATTTTAAGACTTGAACTTCTAGCAAAAAATTGTTCCTTGAATAGTTTGTTGTTTTTCTTTGTTTTTACCTTTACTGTCTCACCTGTCTATCCTTAGTGTGCCACCGTCCAAGGAGGACCCTCGTCCATGTCATTTTTCCAACCAAACCATGTCCATCTCTTGGTAAACCAACCTTTTAAATGACCCATAAATCAAAAAACCAACCATTCATAACGTGAGGGGGCCTAGCTCTACCCTTCAGCAGTCAGGTGAAAAATTTACAGCCAACATCTTCTGGTGTCGTTGATGGGGAATGGAGTAACAAAATATATTTCCCTGGGAGAACGAAAACAATCATATCTCACCTTTCATGGTGAAAAAAGATTAGACACATTTATAGTGCAAATCATTCACCTGACGACTCCATGGTTAAAGGATCCAGTGGCGAATCCATAGTTTTAAGAAGTCATATTTTCATATGGAAGCCATCTTGGCTGGAAGGTTTTCTCCTTTTAATTTCTCTGATGTCCCTGGTTGTCCAAATGTTGTTCCTACTATAGATGAATGGGGTGATTACATTCCCATATTTAGAGAAGAAAAATATGATAACCCTGCAAATCATTTGCTTGAATTCCGTGAAATCATGCATCAGTTGGGTATACCTCATGAAGATGTATTAATGAATATTTTCATGTACTCATTCGAGGGATATTCTCTTGAATGGTATGTATCCTTGCCTCTTGCTAGCATTTCTTCACTGAAAGAGTTCCATGCAATATTTAGCGATCATTGTAAAAGGCTTTTTCCAGTTGATTTGTCTTTTGAAAATTGTTGTGAGGAGTTTAATTGATATATGAAAAAGTATATATTTGGCTCCTCTAGTAGTATGAATGAGATGGAAGTTAATGTTGAACAAGTGGGAGAAGACCCATCCCCTTGTGAAATCTTCTCTAGTTTTTTTGTTTAGGAGGAAATTTTTATTGATTGTTTTGATGACAACGAAGTTGATCAGGATTCTGTAGAAACATTTGACATTATATTATATATCTATAACAGTGTTTGTTATTATGAGATTGATTCTCCAAAATTTATCATAGATCAGGCTACTATTATGCAGTCAATCTCCCAAGGATCTCATGATATGGAGGATTTTGAAGTTCAAGTTTCAGGAATTTTTAAAGACCAACCCATCTCTGATAAATCTCCCGATGATGAAGAGCAGAGTCCTACAATGATGCAGATGGAAATTATTAGCAGTGACCCAGTCTATGAAAGTTGTGAAGCATATGTGTTAAAGAGCAGTGGAGGAGATGACATTGAAATCCAAAATCAACAACAACTTTATCAACTTAATATACCCATATGTGATAACTACGAATCTGGTCCTCTGAACAACAGTGAAGGAAATATCTTGGTTGATAAAAAAGATGGGATGTTGTTGCCAACAGTTGTCTTGACTGGAGGATTTTTAGTTTTTTACCATGAAATGCATACAACATAGCTGAAATCATGCACATTCATCAACAAAATAAAAAGAATACAACAAACTTACAGTTTTGAGGATCATATTGATGCTCATTCTAAAAAAGGGTATGATTCTCATGTTTTTTCAGATCCTATAACAGTCTATATGCAGTCAAATTGGATTAAATAATTTTCTTTCATTCATTTTGTGGAGGAAGAGCTTCAAAACTTTAAGTATGGGCCTCCAAATTGTAAGTCGTTGCTATATTTTTCAGTTCCTACTATCATGTTCATACTTAAAGATGGAGGTCAATTGCATCTTGTTAATCAACTCCTCATATGGCTTCACTGGAAATCTGATTACACAAATTACTTTTTTTTCAGTTGAGTACATTAGGGGTGTGTTGAATAAATCTCGTCATTTGAGCATTTATTTTTCAGTTTGTTTATACTGTCGATTAGCAATAAGACTCCATAGCCCAACAAAGGCACTAGGGTGTATCTTTCCTTTTTTCTTTTTTGATTACTTAGTTTGCTTGCGAATAAATACCCCATATCCCAACAAGGCACTTGGGTGTAGTTGCAATTTTGAGTTCAATAAGATGCATGGTTGAGAGACAGTGGTAGATATACATGGCTAGAAGACAGGAACAAAGGTAAGAAAAGGAAGGTGGGAGAAAGTTATTTAATTCCAAGGCATTGATGTGTTGTTCTTAAGCACCTCACAGGGAAGTGTTATCCCTAGTTGGAGCCAATGTTGATGCCTAAGTCATCAAATGAGTGATTTCCACATGTCTCGATACCATTTGTTGTCATATGTAGCCAATACTTGGCTTCCATGTGGATAGATCTCATTGGTTGAGGGTATAGTGTAGAAGAGTTAGGATAAAATGGCTAAATGAAAAGGTTAACGAGATATAAAGTGAGGAGAGGGAGTAGGTGCGGGTTGTCGGGTTGGAGGCTGAGGGAGGTGAAGGGGTAAGGGAATGTGGTGATTCCTCCAACCTGCGATAATTCATGTAATGAATTTAAAATAGTTTAAGTCTGGAAGAGGGTGGAATGAGAGGGAAAGGGAGGGTAGTGTAGGGGTATGGGGAGAAATGTAGGTGGTGGAGGTTAGGAAGCAACATAGGGTGATGTAAGGGGGTGAGAAATGTAGGCAACAAAGAAGTGTGGTAGGTTGGGGGGGTGAGGGAATATGAGTCCATCAACCCATCAATGTAAATCAAGAATAAGGTTAAGTATGGAGAGAGGTGGTGGGGAGGTATAAGGAGAGTGGAGGAAAATTTAAAAAAAAAATCTAAGTGTTGAAAGATGATAAAGAGATAAATTCCAAGATTACGAATCATGGTTCTGAGAACTTGAACATGGAGTGGTTCCAAGAAATTTCTCATGGTTCTGCATGGAAAAATCACCTTTTATTGTTTAAATGAGAACCTGGATATCTTGAGCATACGAACTCGGATTTTAAATCCAAAAAATGTGTGGCGAAGCTGAGACTGAGGGACACACAATAAACTTGTAATCGTTCAAAATGGCTTCTTTTAATATGCTTTTTTTCTTTTATTTCAAGAGAGAGAAAGTATAGATGACCAATTTTGGTCAATATTACTTCAACCAAACCACTAATATACTCTAACTATATTATGAACTCCAGATATTCCCATTATGTCAACTATCACTATTGCAGAAAAGGCATCCATAGGTGAGGTAGAAACCCACTAATAAACCATTCATTGTGCTACACCTCTTGGATTGTGTGACTCAACTAACTCATCAAATCTTTGAAATGTTAGTCATAATCCCAAATATTTTCTCTCTCCTTTTACTTAATCTCATTTAATCATGCAATGCTCTATTATTCCAACTTTAGTTTCTAAAACTCCTTCACAAAGTCGATATGAAATTGAACCAAAGGAAATCCATGTAGAGAAAGAGTCCTTTTCTTTCACTTCATATGCCATTGTAGTTCTCTTCAATGTATCTTTATTTGGAACTCATCAAATGGGTCACATCCATGGTTCTCTGGAAAAAATAGCATCATAGAGGAAATAGTGATACTCTATGTCTTCATCACCTCTATTGTGAAACAAAGGAAGTTGCAAAGAAGACCCATTCACTTATGTTGTCATTATTCTTGTCTACTAATTACGAGACAACACAAATCCTTGGGGTATTTTTTTTTTTTTGTATAACTGGTATCACTCTTATAAAAACACTCATGAAACTAGACAATACTCAAGACAAATTATGATTCCTTAGAGAAATCACACTTACACTGTTCAAATCCATTAAATGAAATTACTAATTTGATGAGAAATGTGACCTCAAAACATGAACTCTAGCCCTAAAAAGCCATATTTTGGGGTAAAAAACACAAAAATTAACCCCCAAATCGAAAAGTGGTGCCCTAGGATCATTTTTTTTCATGGATAAAATTACAACTTGTTTGACACTATGGAATTTAACAACCGATGTAGTTGCAAGAAAAATCTTAAAATCAAGCTCGAATTGAAAAGTGGTACTCCCATAATCACCCCCTTTCTTTGAGGTTAAAATGACAAAGTGTTTGAAACTATGGCATTAACAACTAGTACCATTCTAACCAAAACCTTTAAATCAACCCCCTAATCGAAAAGTGGTGCTTCCATAATCATCCCCCTTTTTCCAAGGTCAAAATTTCAAATTGTTTGAAACCGTGGCCTTAACAACTAATATCGTTGCACCCAAAACCTTAAAATCAACCCCCAAATCAAAAATAGGTGCCAACAATGGCTACCCTCTTTTACGAGGTGGGAAGCACTTAAAATTGCAACAATTTTGAAACCATGACCAAAAAGGCAAGCACTATTGCAAAAATTGTGTGTGTGTGTGTGTGTGTGTGTGTGTGTGTGTGTGTGTGT
>CBVK0100413874.1:0-19158 GCA_900067695.1 Picea abies
ATCTTGGTTCCATTACCCAAACCTTTGTGCTATGGGGCTTTCTTCAAGGGTTGACATCAATGATAACCAACCTTAATCAACAACTTCCTGAGCTCGCTCCCCCAGTTGATGCTCCTTGACTGGATCCTTGTCCTATCATTCTTCTACTGCTAAAATTTGCTTGTCTAGACGTTGGTGTTCTTTTTGGTATAGTAATCACACATGGGGTTGTAGGTTCCACACTGACAATGATATGGATTGGAGTTATGCATTATGTCTCTGCCCTTGGACCTCATGTTTTCCTTTCATATGATGTGTGCCATATTTACTCAATATTCTCCAAAGCACAGATATCCTCTACCTCTTCTTCATCGCTTTCCAATCCCTCTCTATCATCTATGTCTCTTTTCTTATTATTCATCTTATATTGGTAGGGTGCTCCACTGCATGTCTTTCGAGCTGCTGTCATTATATCCTTTATCTAATCTTCCTCCATCATGATTGGGTCCATGGCCTCCTTCTTCTTTCTCTTATCCATTTCTTCCTCCATTTTCCCACCTCTTTCTAGTGCTTTCCCCCTTCCCCCATGCATGCACAAAAGTTTAATCGTTTTATTCCATGGTCATCACACTGTTGTTAAACAATAAAATCTTGATTAAAGTATACAACGATTTGATATACCTACCTATGGGTACTTTTATAAAATATCTCTCTGTTGCATTGTAATACTTCGCTTTATCTACTGTGAATTTGGTGATAAATCCTACAACAATATTGTCTATCCAGAAATATATTGTGCGCGTAAATTTGTTATTAACTTGTTGTAACTACACGATATCCACAAGATTCCACTCCAGTTGTCTGATTTGATTTGTTGGGTGTTTTTATTTTAACTTCAATAGCCACTCTTGCAACAAATGTGGGAAATCATATAAAAATGCCTCATGTAAGTCACTAAACATGTATTTGTCAAGATTTTTGCACGGTGTTAACTTAGGGTTTTTGTTATCCTTCTGTGTAAACTCAAGTTCCTTTGTTTTTAACCATCTTTCAATATCCACATTCATTGTATACCATGGTCTGAACATTCCCTTATATACTTTCATTCTCCATGTGTTTCTTCCACAAATCCCACCCACTCAATCCTATGCAGTTCCAGCCAACAACAGAACCAATTATTAGTTGTGTTTCTCCTTCTCTTCTACTTCTAGGGATGACCCAGGTTTGGATCTCAATAAGTTTCCAACAAAACCCTCTAAGACTATCGACCCTCCTGGTAAACCATAAGGCAACCCATTGCACATAGTGCACTGCACATTCACACCTGACATAGCTTTATGAGTGAGTGCAATGCTCAAGTGCTTGCAGTCTAGGAATGAGTGGGGATTTGGGAGTGTATTGTATCTTCTTCATGCATTACTCTATCTATTCATTCAATATTCCTAGGATTCATTCATCTTTAGGCTCATGCATGCATTATAATACATCTAATTAATCATTCATTCATAAGATAACCATTAATAGGAAGTAATCATTCAATAAACATCACCGATAACACATGTTTTATCGTAGTTCACCCACTCCTGGGCTACATCCACAAAGATTTGGCTTCTCTGCTCTTTTCTTTAGTCTGCTGCAAAATCTATCATTGTGCGCATTATATCTTCCATCATACAATAATGAGGAGGTTCAAGAACCTTTGTGAGGTGTATTGTATCACCCCAGGCTCCTCATCCTGTGACCTAACCCTCAAAGTCTATTTGACTTAACTCTTCTACTACCTTATTACAATCATAATAACCATCATCAACTCAATTAGCTTCTTTAACAATGATCTTATAACTGTTGAACCCCTAACCTAGACCTCCTAGGTTCTTATTTATACTATTTTATAGGCTTATAGCCATTAAAATCTTTGTCAAAAACCCTAACCCTATTGTGGTTAGGTTTTCCTACCTTCTTTCCTTGCATGCTGCTTTTCCTCTTGCATGTTGCTTTTCCTTCCAGTTGTTCTTTTCCAAAATTAGGCCTGCGCTCAAAATAACCTTCCTTCTCAAAATAGGCTTGTGGCTAGCAGGCTCATAAAAATGACTTATGGCTCATCCTGATCCACTCAGGTGGTGCACGCTCCCTGAAAAACCTCTTCTAGGATGTGGAAATTTCATTCTAGATCTTCCCCTTTTGCTCTACCTTGCAAAAATTTCTCTGTGAGATCTTCTACCCTCTATGCTATGATGTGCTCCTTTAGAGATTTCATGCTCTCAACATGATCCTGAGCCATTCTCATCTTTTCCTTCTCCATTTTCACAATAATTTGCACGGCTTGCTCTTGGAGAGCTTCTAACTGAGCTAGCCTTTCCTGTTTTTTATTTTGTGTAGTCTTCAGTTTTTCCTGCAAGGTCTTCATCTCTTGTGTGCCCTTCACTCACTCTATGATTCTCATGGACTTTTTCCTCTGCTTCAACTCCTATATTGTAGTGTTGATTACCTCCTCTTGTTGATCTATTTGTTGGGCCCTATCATCTTTTTCCAGCATTGTCCATAGCTGCACAATCTTGTCAAACACTTGTGTGACCTTTTCCACTTCTTTTTGCATCACTTCCACTTGTAGGACTGCCTTTTTTTCCCTTTCAGCCAGAACTTCTAGAGGAGTAATTGGTGTTAATTGTTTTTAATAGTCTCGATTTCCTTCTTGTATTTCATGAGCATCTTCTTGATGATTTGGATATGTTCATCTGCATTTCTCATGGATTTCTATGTGCTATATGGAATCCCTATAAATAATTCCTTCAACTTCTGCTCTATATCTGTGCATTGTTTATCCTCTTTTGTCTCGATCTTTACCTAATCAACTACTAGTTCTAGGGAATCCTTACCATTCCTAATTTCCTATAATTTTGTTGCATTTGTGCTTGCACATGATTGCAATTATTGCACGACACTGACTTGCAATTTGTACAGTGCCTTTTTTGGTATCTTCATTGGTACCAACTATACATGTGCCATATCTTTAAGTGGTTTCTGGGCTATGGCCTCGTCCATATGCAACATCTATGATGTTAATTGGAAGCTTGGAATCACCTGCACTATGGTCTAGATGGTTTCTTCTTCGCCCGATGTGGTCCTTTCCTCTTCTTTTGTCGTTGAGGGGATGTCTTATGTTCCCCTTTTGTGCCTTTGCATTGCTTTCATTCACTCTAAGACTTGCTTGATATCAGCCAACTCATTTTGTATCCTTCCTTTTTGGTTTCTATTCTCTTCAAATTCCTCCGTTGCACGATCCTCTACTCTCTCTATGAAAATATCGACATCATCCTCGGTGATTGTATACTCTGGTATTTGCTTATGGGCCTTGGACTTCTTGTGCAACCCCCATGTATGTATAATTGGTTGATTGGGTGGCCTTGTTTCTTGTGGAGTCAATTTCGAAGGGGTTTTCTATGTCATTGTGTCCCTCCTTCCTTGTTCTTCCTACACTAGGGAAATTTCCTTATTTCTTGACTGTGCATCCTTCTTTGGAGCATTTCCCTTCTTCTTCTGCATTGAATTTTGACTAGGCTTCCCATGCTGTGTTGTATTTTTTGGTGCAACACTGTCTCTTACAAGTGTCTTGGATGAATCTGCTTCCACTTCCTTGCCCTTTGGCATGTCCTTGGTGATGACTGGGATCTTCCAGTCATCCTTCTAGTCTCGCATTGCCATTTCAACTTCCTTTGCATTGATGCAAAATAATGTTTTCATCCATTATTTTGTTGGATCTCTGTGTGCTTGGATCCACATATTATGCTGTGTATCCCTAAATTTGGCTACCCGTTGATATTGCAACCACTTTCGGAGTGATCCTCCAGGTGTTGACTATGTTTTCTTGGATGTCACTGAGATACCAGACAAAGGTGCTGGCATTTCCACTTCTTTGCTTGGGGTCTGAAGTGCTTCCCATGGCCATGTACCGCGCTACATGAAAACGGCCTACTCTGTCGCCAAAATAGGAGTAGGGAGGCTCCTTCCACCTGATTAGCACTATCAAAATCGACAACTATGAGTAGTGTAACTATGTTCCCAAGTCCTACATGTCCTTGTAGTCATCAAGGGATAGGTTCAGTAGATATGTAGCCTAGCTAAGAATGGTGTTATTTTCACACTGATCTGTAACCGCGAAAACCCCTGCATGGACCTCCTCCTTGCAACATTTGTGTAGCAATTTGTACGCCATTAGTTTTTTGGCCATCCTGGTGATTGTGTCACTAATTCTCTTGATGATGATTTTGCGTGGGCTTCACTCTGTCTCGTATTTATTCTTCATTTCTTCAATGATATCCTTATCCTTCGTCTTTTCATCTAGGTACTATGTGAGACTCTCACCATTTGATGGTGGGCCTGTGATGAAGGCAATGAGTTATACGTCGATAGAGAGGGGTTCTTCTAACCATAAGAATCCTTTGTGGAGGACTTCCATACACTACTTGATGTAGTTATTCATCTCTTTCCCCTTGCTGAAGTGGGGAATCTTCACCAAGTTGAGGATCCATTTTTTTTCTAGGCCTACCACCCATTTCTTTGGCTGCATGATTGGGTCTCCAAATGGCCCTATGCCTAGGCTCTCCATGTATACTTGCTGCAAAAATTATGGGAATTTGACAGTGTCGACTACATCATGGTATGAGTATATTAGCCTTTCCATGCACCCTAGTACAGTTGGCATGGCCTGCACCCTATATGGAATGTGTAGTAGCACAATTGAGGTGTCGAGCTACTGGCATGGGGATCACACGATTGGTTGTTTTCCCTTTCTTCTCATCGGTGTGGTAGAGGTACCAACCTCTATCTCTCTCTCTTCCCCACTTGACTCTGGTTGTCCTATAATGTCCTCAATTTGTCCTTCCTTGTGTTGCATAGACCCTACCAAAGGTTGTGGTCCCACCCCATCATACTTTGTTCGCTCACTATCGCCCCCATTTGTTCTATGGACTGCTTCGACCCTTGCAAGTTGTTGTGGGTTGTCTATGGAAACTTGTTCGTGACCCTGTGCACTTTCATGTGAGTGAATCTCCATCCCGACCATCGCTAGGGATTTTTCATATTCCTCTACCAGTGTTGCGCTCAGTGTTTCATCCTACGGTGAGGGAATTGCGTCGACATCGACGATTCCCCCCCTATGTGTAGTTTCTTGCTCTGACTCTGTGGCTTCTTGCGGTGATCGGAGACTACTGTGTGTTTTCTGTGTTGTTTGGCTTGGTGTGCCCACCTTTGGAGGTTACATTGTGGGTAATTCTTTCTTTCCAGATTGAACTTTGGTTGTTTCGATTCTCTGTACTCACCTGTTATCCTTTCACCTTTAGCTTCACGAGTTTGCAAATGCACAGTAAGTCTTGTTTGGCACCCATTTCCAATTTATAGAGGGCATCATGATTGCCCTAAATCTTCTCAAAGAAGATTCTTTGTATATTATTAATGAATTGAAACTTGTCGAGTACGCTTCATTCAATTCCATAAATTCCCAATTCACTCCTTTTTTCCCTAACGACCGTTTTTTTGCTTTTCGGACTGTTGACCCCTTTTTTGGTGCGCTACACTTTTTCAGTGCGTCGTGCATTTCTGTTGTGACTTGTGCTTAGTGCACGATGTTTTTATCTCTTTCAACCATATGTTGTGCATGGTCACTTTTTATTTTTTTCGTGTTGATTCCACTATCTGTGTGCACAACATTTTCCAATATTTTTGTATTTTCTTTCTTTTCTACTTTTGCATTATTTTTTTTTTTCTCTTTTTCTCCTTTTTATTTCTTTTCATCATTTTTTTCCTAATCTCTGCTATAGTACACTATATACATGTCTTTCTCACTACGTTGTGCCTTTTAAGCGTTAGGAGGTCAATTGTCCAGGTACAGTTTCAGTCGACTACCATTGATCATTCATTAGAGTTTTATTCCTCCCAAATCCTTTAGCTGCACAGATCCTCCATCTGTGACAGTCTTTACTTCATATGGCCCTATCCAATGCATTCTAAATTTACGAGGATGTTGAAAACATTTACTGTCATAGAGAAGGACTAGGTCTCCCTCCTTAAAAATCTTCTCCTTAATATGTCTATCATACCAGGCTTTGTCTCTTGCTTTCTGTGCTTCCTCGTGAAATCCTACCAGAATTTTGTTCTCTTCCATTTCCATTAGTTGATTTAACCTTTCTTGTACTGTGCCTCTTTCTGTCATGTTGGTGGTTGCTGCTACACGCAGACTGGGTACCAAAAATTCTAATGGTACTAATGCTTCCTGCCCATACAAATTACGAATGGTTTCTGTCCTATCGACTTCTTACATGTGGTCCTATATGCCCATAGTATTGTTGGTATTTTAAAGTCCCAATTGTTGACATTATAGATTTTAGTCAGAGAATTTTCCAATATCTTATTGAAGGTTTCTACTCTCCCATTTTTCTGAGGATGATATGGTGTACTCTTCTGGTGATAGAATTCCAAATCCTCAGTCATAGCCCTAATGGTATCATTAATAAAATGAGTTCCTTGGTCACTCATTAAAATCCTTGGACATCCAAATCTAGTGATCACTTTCTCAAACAAGAAGTGTTTTTCTATCTTTGCACTATAGTCTTCGATTGGTGTTGCTTCTGCCCATATTGTTAAGTATTCAGTTGCAGTAATGATATATCTATCTCCTGGCCTTTTTGATGATGGATTGATAGGTCCCATAAAGTTTATTTCCCATTTATTAAATACTTTCAAAGTCACTTATGGTCTTAGAGGCATCTCATCCCTTCTATTGGTTTTTTTCAATCCTTTGACAGACATCACATTTTTGTCAATATTCCTTGGCATCTTTATGGATTGTTGGCCACCATAATATTGCATGTAATACCTTCTGTGTGATATCTTTGCCTGCATAATGTACTCCCTCTATACCTTCATGAGCTTCTACCAAAATTCTGGGCATTTCATGTTCTAATACACACCTTCTCAAAATGTTATCTATGCCCATCTTGTATAAGTGTTGTGCTATAAGTTGATAGTCTATAGCTCTGACTACCATATTTTTCTTATGCATAGTGATAAACTCTTGTGGTGCAATCCTTGTACTTAAGTATTCAATAATTTCGATGAAGTATTCATCAACTACCTGTACTAAAAATAGTTGTGCATCAGGGAAGTTGTCTTCCAAGTTGGTAGGTTCTTCCCCATTAATTACCCTTGATAGGTGATCAAGTCCTGCATTCAACTTCCCTGGTTTGACTATCACTTCAAAATCAAATTTTAGAATAACAATAGCCATCTACATATCCTCCCCCCCCAACACTGTCTTGTTGACTAGATATTTGAGGGCAGAATGGTCTGTGAACATTTTAAAGTGTTTCCCCAGTAAGTAGTGTGTAAACTTATGAAGTGCATATAACATGGCTAGGCATTATCTTTCTGTGGTGTTGTAATTTTTCTCTAATTATGACATTTTTCTTCTTGCAAAGGCTATAGTATGGTCTAAGTCCCCTTCTCCTATCTTCACCATAATTTCTCCAAGTGCTATGGTTGATGCATCTACATGCACATGAAATGTCTTTTCCCAATATGGGAATACTAGGATAGGTGTTGTGACCATATTTTATTTTAAGGTGTCCAACCCTTGTTGACAGTCTTCATTCCATTGAAACCTGATATACTTCTTTAACTATTTTTCCATTGGCACAATAATCTGCTCATACCCCTTTATAAATTTCCTGTAATAGCCTATATGTCCTAGTGTTTCTCTCAACTGGGGCTCTAAATTTGGTGGTGGCATGTTTACAATGACTGCAATCTTAGCAGGATCCATTAATAAACATTGTCTATACACTATATTTCCCAACAATATTCCAAAAGGTGTCCCAAAAATGTATCTCTTGATATTCAATTATATCTTACATTGCCTACATATTTCCAACATTAGTATTAACACTTATACATGATATTTTAACAGACTATATATAGTCCAGTCATCCAGATATACTTCTAGAAACTGATGTATGAATTCCTGAAAAGCAACTATGACTACTCTTGAAAATATGGTTGGTGCATTATTCAACTCAAAAGGCATGACTGTATATTGGTAGGATCCCCATTCTGTAGAAAAAGTAGTCTTATACCTGTCCTCTAGAGCTATTTTGATTTGATGGTAGCCTGAGAATCCATTTGTAAATGAATATTCCTCATGACCTCCCACATTCTCTAAGACCTCATTTGTAAAAGGGGTAGGGAAATAGTCATGTAAGAAAGAATCATTAAGTTTTTTCAAATATACACAAATCCTTAACCCCCATTTTTTCTTTTCTTGGACTACCATAGGACTTATCCATTAATATTCCTCTATTGGTTCTATGATACAAGCTTCCAACATTCTATCAATTTATGCTTTCACTTTCTTCTTATATACTGGATTCAGTCTGTAAGGTCTCTTCTTGACAGTTCTTGCTTCAGGTTTGAAAAGTATTTTCATCTATCCTAGCTCTCCTATTATACCTTTCATCTTTGTAAAGGTCATTGGGAACAAGTCATTGTATTCATGCAGTAATTATGTTATTCTTTCTACTATTTGTTCATCCCAATAATCTCCAATACTTTCCATTTTAGGATTTCCAACTGTCATTTTGACTTTCTTAACTTTGATTGGTGCAACAAATAATTCTGACTCCAGAGATGAACCTTCCACCTCTCTTTATCCTTCAATTTATGTAATCCGAATGTTGCACAATTCATCCTCATCTGGTGCTTCCTCTTCAACATGATAGCATGGAAGTAGTTCTTTGACTGTTTGTCTATTCTATTGTTGATATTTTGTCATGAGTTCAACCTCTAGTCCATCAATAAATATCATTTCTTGTATCAGCCTCAACATTGAATCAATGTCGGGGTTCTCATTTTCAAATGAGAAAGTTACTACAAAGTTTTGTTGTAATGCTGTCCATTTTGTAGTGCCTCTGTGCAACTCCTCGTCTATATACCAGTTCCCTGGAATTCATTCCAATGTATGGATAAAGTGATGAGGCCATTCATATGGTGGTGGCATCCTCCACTGTGTTATGCACTTCTCTAAGTGTTGAATTGGTGCTCCTTGTACATCATACCTCTTCATTTGATTGCTACCCTGTTGCTCACCAAATCTAATACATAGTAATCGTTTACATTGGTACCAATCCTAAATTGTTTCTTTGTGCGCACCCCACCATCTTGTAGGTGTGGCCTTGAGTTCAATATCTAGGGCTAAGAGTATTTGATTTTATAACACTTCCTCTTCATATTTTGTCAGAAATTCCTCTAAGTTATTTACCCCATTAAAATTGGGAGGTTCTCTTATCTCTGTACCAGTCCATCTTACTGTGCGGTCTATTCTTGCACACCTTCTTGTGGAAACTTCATGTAATCTCTATTTTCAATTCTCCAAACCTATATTTGACTTGGAAGTACATGATGTAATGATTCTCCAGCTAATTACCCCATATGCAGTTGGGTTAACATAATCCTCTTCTCGCGCGGTGGTTCTATATAACTAGTTTATTTCTTCCAGATCCAAACAAGTGGGTTCTACAAATATTTCTCCTTCTGAAGGATAATGGTGCAATGACTCTATATTCACCTGATTCAAACATCATTTTTCTTGTCCTTAGGTTTATTACCACTTGGTTATCAAATTCCCAATCCAATCCAAGCAATGTTGAATAAGGTGTTGTGCCATCTACTATCTCTATTACTTCAAAATCTTCCATAGTATGCATTCCATCCTAATTTACTATCACACCTTTAATCATTCCAATTGGTAAAACTTTGTGTTGATTTGCTAATTTCAACTGGATAGGCGAATAGCTTAGTGTGGGTTCTCCCATACATTGTCATGTCTTCTTAGGTAAGACATTAACTTTAGAGTCCAAGTCCAGTATAATATCATCCATGTTGAAGTCCCCAATGTTAGCATTTAGTTTGAATTCTATGCTTGTTCTTCTTCTTGTATGGAGATGATTGATTATTTTTTGCTCTAATTTCCCTTCGACCTCTATGTTACATCTTTCTAGTAGATTTTGTAAGATATTGACAGATGATGGATCCTTTATTAACTTAACACAGTATTGCAGAAAAGTTTTTATGTTACTTACTTTCTCTAAAGGTTGTGCTTCACTGGTGTGGTCGATTGAGGAGGGAATTTTGTACATTGGTATGTTATGAGTATGTTGCACGGTTGATGTAGACACAACATTTTGCTTGAGAAACTCATGTCTTGCCTCCTTAAATGTCTCCTTTTCTTTATGTGAATCAAAATAATTATGTGGTTCAATATTCTTCTTCACCCATTGATGTTGCGTTGGATCTTGTCTTACTACGTCAGTTCCTGTCTTAGCTCCTCCTTGTGTGACTATGTTAATGTTTCTTCCATCATCCCTGGATTTTGCAGAAATCCACTGTGTTAGCACTAGAATTCACTCCAGACTGCAGAAAGAGTGAGCCCGGTACCCATTTATATATAAGGATTAAATCATGTTTAAACTCAGGTGGATCAACAAGGAAGAGGAAGAAAGAGGGTAACAAACTGTCTGTAAAGTCATTCCATTGGACATGTAGTCAACACATCCTATAGATCAAAGGAGATCAAGCTTACTACCAGACCAAAAGGGATATAATTTATGATGGAGGTATAAGGAAGATAATAAAAAGAATAATATCATCAATCAGAGATCCTCTCTGCAAAAATGACTTAAAATATTACTAGAACATAGATCATGAAATGATGCAATTACTACAAATCATTTGCAGCTCATGAATCTCCTACCCATGAACAACCATTGATATTCAATTCCTACAATTCCATTCAAGAAATATGACAAGGTAAAATGATAATAAAGAATATAAATTTTGATAAAAAAATTTCATGAATCTTTAATGGCAGAAATGCCTACATCACATGCCCTCAGGATTACAAATAAATAGAGAAATTGCCCCTATAGCTCTCTCAAGACTTTTCCAGCCATGAAATCAACCCTTTCCTTGACAAAATCCCCTCTATATATAGTAAATTCTCTCCCTCTACTCTAAGGAGGTCGAAATCAAGGAGCTACATAGGATCCTCCTCCATTTAGGAGTCTGTTACAAAAGAGTCCAACAAAAACATAACAAATTCCTATTTTTTTGGATCTTGTCTATTGTGATAATGCCTTTTGAAATAGGTCATGCTTCTTGATATAGTGATAGAACACATGTCCCTCATGTTCAACTACCTCCTATGAAACCATTTGGACATTCCTTGATAGCTGAAATCCCTCCCATAGCTTCGATTTGTTAGACTGTTAGAGTTCACAACGCCTATGCAGGATGCACTGTGAACTTTCATACAGATGTTAATTTTGACTTTCTCCCAAACTATGAAATGGGTCAGGAAGATTTTTTGTCAGAAATTCAATGGTAATATTCTTCATCTCCAAACCAAATTTTAGAATAATCCAGATCAGAATTCAAAATTTATTATGAAAACATCAGAGAAATCTGCTACGGGAAATTAGTTTGCAGTGCCTAACAACAACGCTATGAACTTTCCTGTAGGTTTCGATTTTCTTCAAAAAGGCTTCAAATGATGCAATAAATGTGCCAATATTCCAAAATACTCTGTCGAACCATGCTAAAGCTTCCTTCAACCTCAGATCAATGAAAAATGTCTTCCAAAATAGCAAGCAATCATAAGACAAAAAATGTTTCTTAGGGTATTGTTACAAGTAAGTTTTATATTATTGCATAGGCTAAGATATAACTTGAAGCTAGAAGCTTGGATGAAATGATGATGACAAGGTTGAATGAAGTCTTGAATAGCCATATTTCAAAGCAGTTGTGCAAAACTGAGAGTTGGCAACACTAGTTCGGTTTGCAGCATGTAAAATCATGTAGCAAAATAGATCTCTTGATGACTAAAATGGTTTGAAAATGATGGAATTTTGAATATAAAGTAATGGTAGCTAGCATATGATTTTTACCCCTTGATGCATAAATTTGAACCATCAACCTTCAAGCGTTTAACTTGGCACCAACTATTCTAGGAGAGTTTGCAACAATATATTTGCAAATGAAAATAGAAAGAGATGGTTGAACCCTCCATATTTTTATAATAATGACAACCACCATCATGACACCAAGACTAGGAAAATGTATTTTCATCAGCTTTAGACCCAAGGTTAAAAATGAATCACCTTGATTTATTTACATGAGACATGACTCAAAACTTTGACAACTTGTACATATTTACGTGTTAACATTTTCTCCATAGGGGATGGAGACCTCTCTATGAGGCTCCAAGAACATTTGCAGTTCCAATGCCTTATCCATTGTATTTCTGTAAATCTATAACCCTACTTGTCCATAATGTAAAACAATCTACCAACCAATCTGAAGAAAAATTACTGCACTAGTGCCCCCATTAGGCTATGGAGTCATTATTCCCGATCTACTGCAAATCAAGAAACTAAAAACCACATTCTCATGGTGTCAGCTAATTTATGTACAGATCCTATTTCTAACCAAATGAAACTTGCTTTGGTTATGTATATACAAATTTCCAAAATAATCATTCAAGAAACATATTGCTTGACCTGCCCTATTGTTCATTGTTGAAAGTATGAGAGGAAAATAATAGGTATAATAAAAATTCAATGAAAATCTAGTACCTAATATTGCAAACATGTAGCATGCCAAAACCTGTAGTTGTTGGAGTTTTGGATAATAAGGACTCTATCCAATATGTTATTGGATCATGAAACTCATGACAAGACATTTCCAGCTGATCCAAAGGACAAGATTTCCAGTGTGATGGATCCACTACATGAATAACATTGTTATCCTCCTCATGCTTCAGTTGAAAACAAGATGATTTTTGAGTATCCTTTGTTGGTAATACTGCATCTTGGACATGAACCACCATATCTTCTTTTCCCTTCAAATAATATAGTCCATGACTATCATATAGTTGATGTTCAAAATATCCATAAAAATAAATAATTAGTTGTTGATGGTATTTAATATTATTTTCCTCATAATCATCAAACAAAGAATGATCATTGTAAGTTATGGTTTGAGAAACATTTTCAAAGTCCTCTTGAATAATGGTTTATGTATGATGAAAAGAAATAATATCTGCATACTCGTCATAAATAGGCATATCCTCAAAAGATGTAAGTTCAAAGACCTGTTTATCATAATTCTCTTCAATTGTAGGTGAAAACACATCATAGGAAACCTCTGGAAAGACCCGAGAAAAATCTTCTTCTACAACTATTTCTTCACGACAAGCATAATTTTCATAACTATCATATGATGATGTGTACATTTTTTATTTGGCATCTG
This sequence comes from Picea abies, assembly GCA_900067695.1. Classification (NCBI taxonomy): domain Eukaryota; kingdom Viridiplantae; phylum Streptophyta; class Pinopsida; order Pinales; family Pinaceae; genus Picea; species Picea abies. The sequence continues at coordinate 13,333 of CBVK0100413874.1, forward strand.
AATACTCAAAAGAAAAAACTTGATCTTCATAAAAAATTGAAGCATCCTCTACATCATAGTCAAAATTGCTGAGACATTCGACTCAAGAAAAAATGTGCTTACAATGTTTCTATCACCAACATCCTTATCATTAAGACAATCAATAGACTCTTCTTTCAAAACTAAATAACTAGAGAAGGTTTTACATGGGGATAAATCCTCCTCTACATGCTCAATAGTTCTTTCTGCTTCATCCTTATAACTAGAAGACTTACTAATTGAATGTTGAATGTAGAATTCAAATTATTTACAACAGTTTTCAAAAAGAAGATCAGCTAGATAAAATCTTTTGCAATGATGATGAAACATGGTACAAAACTTTTGTAATGATGAAATAATTGAGGGAAGAAGAGATATACACCAGTCACAGGATTTTCCCTCCAAGGAGTATCTAAACCACTTGTGATCTAGATTTAGGATTAGAATGAACTAATTAACGGACTGAATACAATAACACAGAGATAGAAAGAATACCACAAATATTCAGTGAATAATATCTTCTATTAAATAATGAAATAGGATGAAAATGTAAAACTACAGAACTAAAACTTGCTCGAATGGTGGTAGCTATCTCTGAGAAGAGATGTGTCTTCTACATCCATCCACCTGAGAAGAAAATGGATTACAATGAGGCTCCATAGACCCTTTTCATATTACTCATGAATTCCAAAACCCTAGACATCCAAAAACCTAACCCTAGTGGGTGAAACACCAAAAGTCATGTGGGCCCTATGGGTAAGTTGGTGTAATTTGGTACCTCAACTTCCTAGGGTCATAAATTTTGCATATGACCTTTGTTTTAGGTGTGTCATAGCCCATTGGAAAGGTCTTTCAAAGAGATACACATTCTACCTTCAGACTTTGACCCCGTCTACAGTCTAACTGTGGCGAGCCAAAAAAATAATGTTTAGGGCCCCAAAACAACCCTGAAAGTACATCAAGATGTGTTGACATGAAAAAATACAAAATAAGCTAGTTGGTTTAGGTGAGAAGCCAATCATATCCACCTGGAGAATGTGTGAGGCTTCAAATAGCCCCAGAAGTGTAGAACTCATAATTATAAAGAAGTACAAAAAGACGTGTTGAACAAAAATGGACACAGGGAGCTAGTTGGAATAGGTGGGTGTCCACCAATATCCACCTGGATCAATCCTCCCCCCATTAGAAAGAAATGGTCTCCATTGCATTGAGTTCCCTGATCAGGTGAGGAAACTTTTTCTCAATTTGGCCCTGGGTGAGCCACTTGCTTTGGTGTAGGAGTTGCCCTGCCTTGACAACCCAATAAAGTTGGATCTGTTGCTGACGAGTGCCCTTGACCTGTGTGTCCACAATATGATCAGTGGATGATTGTTCCATGCAATCAGGGTTGAGCTATGTTGGTGTCAGTTGCTTGACTATCTCAAAGGTGTCCAATATTGGTGGACAATATGGCCGAAGGAGGTCCACATTGAAGACTGGATGCAGACCAAGGAAGGGTAGAGTGTTGAGCTCAAAAGCATTGTTACCCATAGCCTTGGTGATAGTGTAAGGCCCATAATTAAGTGGCTAAAGCTTCCGATGGGGCCCGATGAGACACTCCTTTTGCAAATGTAACTAGACTTTGTCGCCAACCTGAAACTAGTGTGGTACCCTGTGTTTATCATGGCACTACCTGTACTTAGCATCGAATTTCTGCAAAATATCCTATACCTATTGGCGGATGTGCTGAATCCGCTCAATGAATCTGGTGTCTTTGACGATCACATATTGATCAGGGGAAGAGTCTATCTGTGTGGTGGAAAGAGGAATTGCAACATCAATGGGTCCCAAGGGTTGGAATCCCATACCCACCTAAAATGGGCTATGGCTGGTGGAACTATGGAGAGTTTTTGGGACAAGGGAAGACCCAGGGTTCAATGCTTCAACAATGCACCATCAAAACCCTAACTACCAACCCTTTCGAAAACACTTGCAAAGCAGATGAAGTCTCACCCAAGGTAGAGGTAGGGGGGGTTGCAAGACTCAAGTGTCTGCAACCTATATGGGACACAAATATGTGATCATGCTGCTTAATCGATCACTTAGCCAATAACATTCATTAGTCTTTAACCCTTATTCACATCCCATCTTAAACCCTTATTATAGATCAACGCAATATTAATCAATCTTAAAAACATTTAACCATTTAGCACATAGCATTAGAGTAGATCTAACATTCATTCATATATAAAGCACTAAGCATCAATGGATCTACCTACCATGCATCAAGATTAAGTAAATAAATACATAAACACCATGAGCACATTGCACAATAACACAGGATATACATGGTTCACCCTAGTGTGGGGCTATGTCCACCAACTCTTCTTCTTATTTATTAGTCTCTTCAGTCTCCTTACAGGCACCCAACCACAAAGCCAACTCCGCAAAGGATAGGAGATCTACGCCCACCTCACCAGATCCTCCTTCCCTGAGTTAGGTCAAAGCACTGAGCCTTTACACATTCTATGCACAAATCACTTACAAAATGCTTGCACTTAGCTCTATAAGCCTTAACACATTCATGCATTGAGCCAAATACAACTTAGGCTTTGCACATAGCTAACCATATCTTTGCACATAACCAAATATACTTCTTACAATTCCTAGATACTTATTTACACATTACAAAAGGGGCCTAAACATCAGTAAGACCCATGGAATGACATCCCATACCCGTTACATAAACCCTAAAATCCCAAAAGGCTTGCAAAAGGGGATCGATCCCACGATCTTCACTTTTCCTGGGTGCTCCATCTTTGACTAGCCTGTCAAAGTCCCCAAAAATGGTCAAACATGACCAACATTTCCACAAAACTTGGTCGAGGGCCAAAATCCCCCCAACACTCACCTGTGACTCATCCCAAGTCACTCTGATTTGGGAAACAGTGCTTTGAATGCCTTGAGCTTATCTCAAACTGCCTTGACTTGCTACTTTGCCAGAGCCTCCTGCACGACGAACTCCTGAATGAGTTGCTCCGTGGCAGGCTCCTCCATGCGCTATTCCACTGTTGTGACCACCTATTCCAACTGTGATCCTTATCACTCAATCTCTTCAAAGAGGGTGTAGGCTTCATCCTACATCAGCTAGATTCATTGTGTCACCTCCATCACTCTGCTCTGGATGGAAGTGACCTACTACTGAACTGCATGCTTCTTCTATGATCTCTTCATCTTCTCAATGATCGTAAGTTGCTTCAGTTGTTCTTGCACAGTCGACACCTACTACTTCACCTCCTAGAGTTGTGCCTCCAATATCCTTAGCTCTAGGTCTTTTGCAAGGTGCTCATAGGTCTGCGTGCTTTTTTTACTAAGTTGTTTACATTCTAAATCCAACACCCTGATTATTTCTACTGCGCTCCTGGCAACTTCTTCCCTCTGATCTCTCACTTCTTGTGGAGTGCTTGGCACTACTTGGAGTTCTAGCTCTGCTACTCATGCTTGAAGTTGCTGAATGGACTCAACGAGCTTCCCTACTTGGCTCTTGGTTGTATCTTCTTCTATCTAAGCCAATCCCGACACAGAGCGAATTTCTCTAGTTACTACCTCTCTAACCCCCATCTGCTCCATGAGCAACAGGTATTTCTCTTTCTGGATTTTCTCTCTGTCCTCCTCGAACTTCACTCTAATGTCATCTTTCTCTTATTGCACAACCCGAAGTTGCTCTAGGGATTCCTCCTTTTCCTGCTTCAAGGCCTTTGTGGCCTTCTATTTTTCTTCTTGTACTCTAAGAAGGTGAGCCTCTGTCACATCTGTTATCCTTCGCAATTGGGTGGGATCATCCCCCAATTCTACACCTTCTGATGAAGATGGTGTAGTAGACACTGTGCAGCTCGAATAGATAGCTTGTTTTACCCCCTTTAGCTCTGCCTTGATTCTATCATACATCATTTCCTACTTTTCTTCATGTTGCTGCAAGATACCCTCTGAAGCATCTTCTACAACTATGAGGATGAGGTCAACATCATCCACTGTGAGCACATTCTATGATTGAGGCTTATTGGCTCGGGATTTCTTCTATGCTGAGGGTTTCTTCAGAGAAAACTTTCATTTCTTTGACGTCTTGGCCTCTGTTAGGGGATCCTTTGGTGGTGTCTCTTCGCCCTTTTCCTACTTGTCTTCTTCCCCTTCCTCTTCTTGGTTTACTTCATCACCTCCTCCTCCTCCAGGTGAATCAGATGTAGTTTCCTTCGATGCATTGTTTATGTCCTACACTTCTTCCTTCTTCTTATTTTTCTTAGAGTTTCTCTATCCATCACACTCTGTCCAGGTGACCAAAGGACTTTCAATGATGTCGAGGTTGGAGAGCTCTGTCTACTCGAATGGTATAAGGAATTCAACTGACCATTCCTTGGTTATCTCCTCCATGTCTTCATCAATCAATTTGTAATAAGACTGCAACTCCTCCTTGCTTTTGTCCCTATGCGCAGTGATGTAGATGAAGTGTCTTTCTACGTAGAACTTCACTAGTGGCTTGTAAGTATGCAAGGTGTTTGGGGTCATTTGGGGGAATTATTCAATGGTGCCTGTTAGATGTATGTCATAAGTTTGGAACACTGCATTTGATTTCCACTGCTTTTCCATATCACTTGTATACCACAAGGTGAACCTTTTGGCCAATGGCTCTGATGGCTCAACTTCCAGGAATGTTGCTCCCTTTGGCATCTCCCAAGCGACAAATTCAATGAGAATTAATAACCAGCTGAAGCGAAATTCATAGCCTTGGTCCTGTGCTTCACGACAGTCCTTCTCCAACTCATTGATGAGGTAGCTCACCTAGTTCATCTGCATGCCCTCGATGCACTTCCTTGTGAGGTTGACGATGAACCCTGTAACTTGTGTTGGTTGTTTCTTCTTGATGATATTTCCAGCGATCAATTGGAAATCTAGGCGAACTGCACCATATTGGATGGAGGCTACCTTGTATCCTCGCTTCCCCTTCTCCAGATCTCCATAGGTTTCCTTTATACACTGCGCTAAGGAGAGATCTGCATCCTTCCTTGGGTAGAATTACTGAGGGTCCGGTCTTTGCACGCTCAATCCAGTGATAAGGTGGATCAATGCCGGATCCACAGTCACGTGCCTGTCTAACCAGAGATAACCTCCATGGTAGCACAACAAGAGGAGTTTAACGCATGCATTAACCTCCTGGTGTCTGTCGAAGTGGGGGATCTTCATGATGTTTAATATGGTGGACCTCACAATATCCTTAATCCATGGCTGGGGGACTATCTTGGGGTTCTTCCCAGTCATCTTGGTTAGGTATCGATGCAGTGAGTTCAACACATAATTATTTCAGTCTCCTAGGTTGAAATCATTGATCTTAATATCAGGGATCAGTCCTAGCTGTGGTTTTACTACGTGTATCCCCTTCGGGAGGTACGTAGTGATGAGCATGTACTCAAAGTCACGTGGGATGTTTGTTGATTAAGGTTGGTTGTCATTGATGTCAACCCTTGAAGAAAGACCTGTAGCACAAAAATTTGGGTAATGGACCCAATAGTGTTTGATGTAAATATGACTCATTATTTTTTTTTCATGGTTGATAAGAATTAAATATGGATGAACTCCAAAGTGGTCCCCTTATGGTGAAAGCCCTCACGGGAAGATGTTTTGTGCAGTAAGAGAACCCATGATTAATTATGGAATAATGAGATGAAGGAAAGTGAATTTGTCAAGGAAAATATCCTATATGGATAGTGCTTGTCATGTCATTTCTGGTGGTATGTGGAACGTCACATAATTCCTCACGGTTAGAGAGTTATGGCC
>CBVK0100413875.1:0-19158 GCA_900067695.1 Picea abies
TTCTTCCCTATGAAATTCGACTTGTATCAAATGAATGTATAATAATGTTTATTTATAACATTTATTTCACTTCCTTTTAACATTAGGGCCGACCTGACACTTTCTTATTTTGTAATTATTTTCTGTAATTATCTTCAGGGCCTACATGTACAATTCACTTTGTCATCTTCAAAAATTCATTTCTCCTCAACCATGAGGATCCACGTGATGTGCCACATACCACCAGAAACAACATGATGTATACTATCCATCCATGGGTGTTGTATCTACATGTGCATTTTCCTTCATGTCCAAATACCTTCATCAATCTTGCGGTCCAAAACCCATGACTAGGGTTGACATTAATGACAACAAGCAATCTTCCAACACTACCTAGTGAGGATTATAATCTGACAAAAAAAAATATAATAAGAAATTTAAACTTTTTTTTATGTATGAAATTACTTGTAGACAAATCTGACAGGAAGTATGTATGTTTAAGCTAAGGTTAATGAACTCCATAAATCTTCCATTGGGAACCAACTTTGAGACTATCTTGAAACTCTCTCGCCTACCTCTTCTTATCTGTATGTAGGATATTATATCCTATAGGTGGGGCCATATTCTCATCGTCTTGTTAGATTGATATGTGAAATTTATCTCTACACTTAACAAACTGTAAATCTTCAGTTATTGGGAGAATTGACTGGTTTCCTATAATTTTTATTGTGAGGTGTCACAATACATAGCAGTGGGGGGAGGATTTCATGAGTTGAAAAATGACAACACTGCCTATCTATAATCCATGAGAAGAAGAAGTGGAATCTTTAAACAATTTTTTTTTTATTTATTGTCTTCATGATACAGGCTATTATATCAACAGTTATTTTATTTCGAAATGCTAATTCCCTGTGTGTTATAAACTACTGTACGTTTCTTTGACAGACCAATTAACTGGTTTTTCTTTATAGACTTTTCATTATAGATTTGGATTACATACCTTATAATATGCAAGAAAGAGGAACAGATTGTGTGAGAATGATGGAAAAACAAGTAATAATGGAACACTCTCTGCTCTTGTTCAATGTGGCTGTCAAAATAGTTTTAAGACTAAATGCTATGGATAAAACACCCAAGGATGAACAAATTTCATTTTGCATAGAGGTACCATATGTAGTGCCATATGGAGTGTTGTATGGGGTGCCATTTGAAAGACCATATGAGGTGCCATATGGATGATCAGATGACGCACCATATGAAGAATCAGACAAGATGTATACACACAGTAAATTTCCATGATTTCAAGTAACCAGGAATAATTTGAATATATTTGAGTTAGTTAATGGCAATTGAGATTAAATGATACAATTCTTAAACATTTTTGTGATCAAATGTCCAAGTTGAAGACTTTGACATTGATCTAACTCCTTCGTCATTACAATTGCTTCCAAAAGATTCTCTTCGAATTTGAAATCGGCGCACTCATGCTCACACATGGCAACTCGTGTGTGATGAATTCATCAATGCAACTATTTCCATCTTGGGCGCATTAAAAAATGGAGGGATTGCTCAAATTGTTATCCCATTTATGCATTGTGCTCATCCTCTTCTCATTGCATTCGCCCTCTTCTTAATCGCACCCATCCTCTTCCTGATTGCGCTTTTCCTTTGTCGAATTCTTCCCTCTGTCCATTTGTCCACACTGCCACCATGCCCAAATAGTATTATCTGTCCTCCTATGTTGACATATTTTCTATCCTCGAGTTTGCACAGTGCAGGGAAGTGTTCCTTCACGTAGGGTAGGGACCGTTCTTAGCTCATTTGCAGGGCCACAATGACAGAGTTTCTCTACAATTCACCATAGGATTTGATGGAAGGATGGTGCATGTGGGGTCTCTCACCTTCATGGTTTCTGAGGAGTCAATTTCCTCAGCCACAAATCTTCCAAGAGTTGGAGACCGCTGATTCAAACACCACCAGTTTCCACGAGCGAGCTACAACAGGGTATTTAAACCTAAATCTCATAATGTCTCTGGAGCTAAGGGATACTCCAAGGAGTGGATTAAGGATGAGATAATTAAACCTCTCATAGTCATCACCAAAATGATCACTTGTGAAGGTGTATAAGAGACAGGGTATATATATATATATATAAAGCCTACCACTTTCAATTATTAGCTCATTTTCAATTCAATAAGCCATTGAATTTTCCCTTTTACTTCTTAAAAAGTCTTGAGAAGATGTCTTCCCAAGTACGAAATAAAATGGTCAATCCCCATAATAGCCTATTCCACCACGATGTCATCAAACTGCTTGTTATAGCGGAGTTGGAAAAACAAGGGAAGACATGGGATGAGTTCATTTATCAATTTTCAAACCCTCATATTACAATCAAGACCAGCAAGAAAATACTTGATCTAGGGACTGTTACTCCATCCAAACCCCATTCTCTGAACACTCCAAACCCTCCTATTCAAGCTACCCCTTTACCGGAAAAAATACTAAAAAACTTGTTGATACCCCTGCAGCCTCATCGGGAAAGAAGACTATGAAGCCTATTGACAACTCTCCAATTCCCTCAACATCTATTGATCCTACATCCAAAATGTTACAAGAGGTAATTCGACAAGACTTCCTCGTAGTCCCCACAAATAGGAGAGGAGCTAATCGACTCAAGAGAGGATCTTTTCGAAAAATTTCCCAAAATACAAGAGGAAAACCTTATGAAAAACACCCAACCACTTTGGACCCTATCCAAGTATCCTTCGATCTCGAAGGCCCTCATAAAAGACTTAGGGAAGTGTATGCAAAATAATTGGAGCCTCGTAGAGAGACAAAATCTGAACCTGTTTCTCCTCATAAACCCCCTATTACTCCTACCTCTCAAATGCCTATACCAGATCCCAAAACTGATAGACTTTCTACATTCTTCAAGGGATCCAAGCCTTCCTCTAAGATATTTGATCATGCTCCAACCATTGAAAATATACAATAGGAAAATGTTTAGTTGCTGCAACAGTTAGAAGAGAGGAATACCATGGATAGACATCTCCACCATGACAATGCAATACTACAAGAAAAGGTGAATTCCCTCCAAAGATTGATTCACCAAATGACCAATGAAAATTGTAGCCTCCGTGCATGATTGAAACACCACAAGAAAGCCAAGACAAAGTCTTCAAGGCAAGAAGCTGCTAAAGCTAATCCATCCCCTGCTCAACAAGTCTAGTTATATTGGGCAATTCATTTTTGTTTGCAGTGGGACTTGCAAAATCTTAGGTGTGGGGGTAATGTTGAGCTCATGATTTGGTTGTTTAATGATGTTGATTGAATCCTTTTTGACCAATATTATATTTGTATTAATAACCATTTTGAATAAGTTTTGAAGGATTTCATAGAAAATCATCATAGCTTATACCAAGTACATGTAATTGATGTTTTGTGATGGGTTTAAGTTTAATTCAGTTTGATTTAATGATTACAAGAAGTTAATGTGTGATCTGTGTGTCGCAAGGAAAAATTGCATCGTGTTTTTCCATCCAGTAGCTCGTTCGGTACTCCATCCAGCACTGCGTCTGGTACTTCATCCAACACTGCACCTGACACTGCATCCAACACTGCACCCGACACTGCATCCAACACTAAGAACATGGGCGAGTTGGTGGTTGTTATATTGGTAGCCTGTGATGGGAAAATCGGCGACATGGGTTTTTTTCACCCTCATGGCCTCCATCTACTAAGCTCTTGATATCTTGGATTAAGTTGTTATGTTGAGCATTGAGTGGCTCATTTGGTTTCTAGAAGCCAAAGGCCGTTATAACATATTTAATGGAATTTGTTTCTTTTAGAGGAGGTCAACCCTTCCAGTGGTCGACCTCAAATTGTAAATGTTATAAATACCACAACAATAGTGGTCAGACAAGAGTGGTTAAGAATTGTGAAGGATTGCTAGAATTTGTTTGTTGTGTAATGCAAGACATTTCCATAAACTTGTGCAAGACTACGTTTTTAATTTAAATGCCAGAATCATGTTGATTTAGATCATGATTCGTTGTTGAGGAGTAGCCACGACCTGTTAAGGGGCCAACCAATGGTCTGGGTGAATAGTTAGATAGTTATCTCTTGTATTTTATTTGTGCAATTGTCATTTCTTTCATTTTCCATTATATGTGTTTTTATCATTTTACATGTTGTGTGTTTGTTTTTCATAATTTAATTGTTTCAATTTCCTTCTTCCAGGTTGTTTGTAAAGGATAGTTGTTAATATGTTGTGTCTTTTTAATTATTAGGAAATAGATTGCAATCTTAGCCACTAATATTATTCTATGATTAAATGCTAGTTTGAATTTTTGCAGGTTGAAATAGAATAGTTAAAACAAAGTATTGAGTTAATACAGAGTATAAAGTTTCTTTGGCAAAGCTTCAATGGATGAATAGTTTCTAGTTTTGATTTTAATTCTCAGTTTACTTATCTAGTTTTCTTATCAGTTTTGTTGTAGTTTGTTGAGGTAGAAGTAGAATTTAAATTATGTTTTATAAGCATTTTAATTTGCAATTTGAATTGTTAATAATAGGATTAGCTTAGTTTATTTTATGAAATTTCCATTCTAGATTTAAATTGCAATTTTAATTAGAGGTTTGAGTTTGAGTTAAGTTTTTAGTTATAAGTATATAATGGTGTGAATTTTCCTACATTAGCATAAGAGTGCATTTGAATTAAGTAGAATAGTGTTTTCTTATTGTTGATGATTAATGCATAAATTGAGAGATCACATGGATTTTCAGGATAATTAATATCTCTTATATGATGGCTAAGCTCTCGTTAGATTGTCTGATTCATACCTTTCATTTCTCCATAGAAGTTAATATTGAAATTATTCCTCTTGAGCTATCACTAATTGTTAGATACCATCGTGATGTCATAAGACACTGAAGACATAATCATCATCATCATTATATTTGAAGTTTCTTGTTATTGTAGATTAAGAGTAATTGTTGATTAATATTTGAATACTACCATGATGTTTTTAGTTCAATAGGTTAAGATTTCCTTTTGTAGATTGGAAGTAATTATGAGTTTTATCTTAAGAATAAATTCCACTTGCTTAATAGTTGATTAGTTAATTGTTGAGTATTGACGAGTTTACTTGCTACATAATTTTTAATAGGTTAGTTGTTTACTTGTTTACTTGCTATTGTTCAATGATTTGAATAGATTGATTAGATTAATTTGTTGTTGCTATTACTCATTAAGTTGAATAGACTAAATAGATGGATTTATTTTTCTCATTAGATTGATTAAGTAAAGTAGGTTTTTCATTTGTTTCTTTAGGAACAATCCATCGATCCATTGTTTAAAAGTTGTTTAGGATAAATAGTTTAAGTTCCTTAATAGGGTTTGCTCATTGTCAGTCTTTTCTTAAGTAGGTTATCCCTCAGATAGACCATATACTTAGTTATACTATACTATACTTAGTTATACTATACTTCCTCTAGATTTTATGCCTTGGCACATATAGTGATACAACTCTAAGTTTACTAACCCCGGGTTGACAATTTGATTGAGGGTTTTACTACATATAGAACACCCATCAAAGAACATAGCAACAATAGTGACGTCTCAGAAGATGATGAAGAAGTGGCCAACTTTGTCAAAATACTGAACAAGAGAACTGACGACAGTTATATAGGTAAGGTTCCTTTAATTTGTTTTAATTGTGATGGTATTGGTCATTTTGCTAACAAATGTCCTCATAAGAAAAAGAGAAATGATGAAAGTTACTAAAAAAAGGAAAAATAACCACAAAGAAAGTTTTCAATAAAAAATTATGCACCAAATAAGACATCTCATGATTAGATGAAGATGAAGTCAGTGACAGTGAGACAGAAAGAATTCTATTCATGGAAATAGAAGACTCTAAAGAAGAATATGAAGAATCCGAAGAAGAATATGAAGAATTTAAATAAGAAATTGAAGAGGCAAAAGTTGAATACCGAGAGGAATTGAGGAGTCCCATAGAAGTTATCAGAAGAGAAACGAGGAAAAAAAAGAATCTGCAAACATAACTAGACAAGAAAGAAGACACTCAGGAATTAGAACGAATGATCACAAATTTGAAGGTTCAAATTGAAGAAGATAAAACAATTGAAGAAGCACTCAAAGAAAATCTAGAAGGAAGATACAGGATCGTTGAAAATTTGGAATCATAGATTGTCACATTAAGAAAGGATATTCAAAATAAAAATATGCAGAACAACTCTAAAGTTTTGAATGACATTATCAGCAGTCAAAGGCCTAATCATGACAAGTCCAAAATTGGATACAATCAGACATAAAAGGGATCAATCTCCAAAACAACAGAACAAGAAACATATCCAAAAAGATATGCAGAAACAATCAAATGGGATAGGAAAGTCTACAGACAAAATTACAAGGACACTTCTCCACCGAGAAGATTCAAAATTCAGAATCAATGATTGACAGAAATAGATAGGTCTCAGGAAGAAGAAGGATTCATAAGAGCACCTCTTTTCAGAAGATATTCAACTACCAGATGTTAGCACTCTATAATTCCCAGAGGTTGTTAAGGGAAGAAGAAATTAACAAAGGTAACTTACCAAAACCACTTTGAAACTGGGATCGAGCCCTACCATCTTGTTGGGCTCTAAAGATGTCTTAAAATATAACCTCTATGCATCGTCCAAAGGTAGGCGCTGGCACAAGCATTTTACTTGTCACCTACATAGGTTCTTACCTTCCGTTTTCAATACTCGTCCTCCAAAGATGCAACCCCTACAAAGGGACAACAATCATAAAAAAAGGAACAACAATCGTTTTGTTCAAATGAACAGCAATCGTCCCATTCAAATGAACAGCAAAAAGAACAATAATCGTGACAAGGGAATGACAGTCGTTATATTGGGTTGAACTAATGTTGTATTAATTAAGTTGTAGTACTTGCCCAACTATCTAATTTGTCAACCTGGGGTTTGTAAACTGATGAAGCACACGCAAAGTATATGCAAGATTGAAGCAAAACTAATCTAATATAATGTTTAAGATACGACAGAAATTGAATCATTAATCTAAAAAACGACCAAAATAGAATCACTAATCTAGCACACGACTGAAATTGAATCATTAATCTAACACAGGACTGAAGTAGAATTAATCTAGTTGCGTAAATGAAATTACTCTAAGAATGGGAAATTGCGTAAATGGAAGTAATCTAGAAATGGAGAACTACATGAAGGAAAAACAAGAACAACACGTGAAGAGTTGAATAACACAACAACATATGTGAGCTCACGCCAATGAAGCAATTTTCTATTACAATAACCAAATCAATCTTCATAACAAAATAATAAAAGCATGAAAACCAAAACCATGAATCAAATCTAAGAATCCCTTTCTCTTTTGAATCCTAATGACTACCATTAATGACTACTCTAATTCTCTACTTACAACTGAAATCTCATGAAGAGAGAGCACTCTCTTTTATACATGAGAGCCTTGAAGATAAGATAACCATCTCATTATTATAGATCCACTTTTCTCTCAACATGTTTCCCATTATTACAAAATATAATCCCTTTAAATCCTCACACATATCTCTCATATATCTTGGATAAGATATTCCAACCAAATATCCATGATCTTCTCCTTGGAATGGGCTTGAATTATCTCCTCAAATATTGAAATGGTGGAGGAAGTATTCAAGAAGTCCTTTGAATTAATCCTTCACATATTCCTACACATTACAAAGCTCACACATATTTGAGATATATATGAAAACATGTCAATTTTCTAACATTTAATCACAAATTCCCTTTTAATACTAAAATGAATAAAGTGGAGAACAATAAGGTGAAAGCCAAGTATATTTATGGAAATGATATCGTGAAAGGTTAATGGGGCGATGAAATGTGAAGAATGATGAAGGGAAAGGTGGATGAGAATCGGACATTTCTGAGCCCCAACACAGTTTCAGAGAGAGATATCTCTATAAGATTTAGATCTGTTTTGATTTTTAAATATTAGGCTAGTTAAAATAATCTGAGATTGTTGTTTTATTTATAAAGATTGGCTGAGGTATTTCATTTAAACATCCATTGGGCTATGGGGTTTGTGTTAAAGATTAAGATCTAATACAACTTTTATAAGATTTATTCACAGGGAGAGATAGTGAGAATGTTGGATCTTTTAGAATTAAAAGTGGTGGAAAGATAAAATAGGTGAGATATTCAATCAAGCAAAGAAGAAATTAAGAATTTCTTTGATTAATATCAGAATAATAACATGCAAATAGCTAAAGACCAAAAACAGAGTGTCTGGGACAAATTTTGTTCATTAAATTTTTTTAAATGATTAGAGACAAAAAACAAAATGATTACAGAGTAAGATAAACATTAACAAAGCAAGATAACATCACCAACATCCAAACGCAAGAATCATGTGAATCTGTCTTTTTATTAATGGTCGATCTTCTAAAAAAGATTACAATGATAGCTTCTTGGGTGCAAATATCAACCCTCAATACTTCTAGTGAGAAGTATTTATACAATAATTACATCTGATCCTGTCATTAATGACTAGGATACTGGAGAGGAAAAATCTAACTAACTATATTACATATTACAAAATAATAGGACTATTGGTGATCTGTCCAAATCTTGAATGTTGATTTATGGGAAAGTAGTTGGTGATTAATCCAATCGACTTTGACTATCTTCCTCATGTTGACTCGGATGCCCACATCATATCTACTCGATCAAGGCACATAGGTATTCCCATCTCTTTTGACTGGGAATGGAGACCTTGAGTAATCTTCTGTAAGTTTCATCCATCTTTGTGCACTTGCCAAAGGTTGGCTTGGTGATGAAGATGTATTTTATCTCATGTTGGATGCTCAGGTCCAACTATAGAGTTTCTAAGAATGCCTGCCAGTGATGCTCCCTTGGATGCCTGCAAATTTAGATCCATCTTTCACCATTACAAGGATCTTCTCTTTGTAGTCTGAAAGAGTAATCAGTTTGTCATTGATCACTAGTAAACCTAGAAGACCTTTCTTGTGTAGTGAGTCGAATTTGTTGAAAAACCTTTTCACTCCAATATCAATTGACTAAGATTTATTCTCAAGTTGTAGCATTAATCCCTTCTTGTTCAAAACCTTTTTGACCTCAAGAATTGTTTTTTTTCTATCCTTGATCTCCAATGCTTCCAACTCTTCTTTGGTCTTGGAATTCAAGAACCTGATGATTTATGTGGCCTCTATAGGATTTTCTCCCAATTCTCCCCTTATCTTGTCAATGGCTTGTCTGGCTCTCTGCATAATTTCATGTTGTTCAAACAAAATCTATATAAGAGGCCATATCTCTGTCATTGACTAAAAAATGTCCATCCATATGTTTTCTTTGGCTTCTGACAGTGTCTTGACCATGATAGTCTCCTTCTGCAGCTTTTGCAGTTCTTGCTTGAGCCTCTGTGATTTGTGCATCTGTGTGTTGTAGCTAGATTGAAAGGTGGATTTCAACTTCTAGAGGTTATTAATATCATCCTGCAGTATTTTGATTTCTTGTCCTTGCAGAGACATGTCCTCCAT
Organism: Picea abies; assembly: GCA_900067695.1. Taxonomy (NCBI): domain Eukaryota; kingdom Viridiplantae; phylum Streptophyta; class Pinopsida; order Pinales; family Pinaceae; genus Picea; species Picea abies. Next base: position 9,582 of record CBVK0100413875.1, read on the forward strand.
TAACTTTGCCAACTTTTTTGATGCATCTAGAGATATCACCGTAACAACTGATGGAATTTATGTTGTATGTGTTGTTGATACTGTATTGACTCCTGTGATAGGGACTTCTTGTAGTGGGATGTCAATAATTGGCACACTATGTCCTTTCTCTTTGAACAACTTCTCTAGCTCAGCCTCCATCTCCTTGATCTGTGCATTCTGCTCCATGATAAATTTTAGCATTTCCTCCTTGTGGCCTTCAGTCTCTGCCATTTATTTTTCCCATGGATCTTCAATGGCTGGCATTTTTAGTTGTTTCCTCAGGGAGGGTATGTCAGTGTTTTTCTTCTTGAGGATCTCTTTTGTTGCTTTGACATTTGATGGATCATATCCAATATTCAATCAGTTCTTATAGGGACTTGATCTTGTTATCCTTGGCCAAGGAAGATATATTTTCCAACTTAAGCTTAGACTAGACATCGTTCAAGGAAACCTGCAAATTTGCAGCATCCATGGAGGTATTTTCTAGGGTGGATAAAATCATCTCTCTAGTATGTCTATGCATATCCATCTGATCAGCTGGGTGCACCTCTTTGACATCAAATTCAAATGTTTCCCTCTTGTAATCAGAAACTGCCTTGGGATGAGGCACCTTTGCCTATAGAAATTCCATATGCATCCTTCCTTTCTCTAAAGCGAAGGCAGATAACAACCCGTGATGTGTTGTAGATTCTTGTTTCAAAAAATGTGCATAGGTGTTGTTGGTCAGCATCTCATTCTTCTTCTTGATCAAGTTATATTTCTAAGAAATATAAAGTCCTGCAGGATCTTGTGAGGAATTAGTAGTGAATGTGGTATCAGTCTGCTTCTTAGATGAGGAAGAGGATATGGTTTGTCAGCTACCTGAGAAGGGTGATGAGTGTGGCCCCTCCATAACTATGGTGGACTGGGTTTCTTCTCCTCTATACCTGTCAGGTGTATGGATGGTTTTGGTCCTTTTCCTGTAGACTTGGAAATCTTCTGCTCAGAATTCTGTGACTAAAGGGGAGACTTCATTTCTATCCCTCTTCTCTTCTTGTACCTGTGGTGTACTTTTATGTGAGATGTTGGTTGGTGAAGATTGTTTTTTCAGTGTATGTCAGAGTATGTTCCTCCCACTCCGTCTGGTTCATGAATTTCTCAATTTCAGGTTTAGGCACATGAGCATAGGGAGAAATATTGTTCTTTAAAATGGTTTCTGTAATGATTCCATAAGGGTCATAGAGCCATGGGAAACTTTGACTGAACTCCATTTCCTTTAACAACTTGTTGTATTATTCCCTTGTAGCTCTGTTGTTTCATATGAAAAAACCTATCTGACCTTTGATCATGAGCTGATGTTTCTTCCTGAAAGATACAAAGTGAATATCATCTAAATTTATCATCTGTCTGATATATTCTAGAGCGAATATCCCGACAGGAAAATAATTTGGCATCTTGTAAGGGGGTAATTCACATCCGTAGATTATGATTTATGTATGATCCTACTAGAGGTACCAATGCCCTATTTTAGCTAGGTCTAAAAAGTGTAGAATTCTTTGAATTTCCTCATTTATTCTTGGTTATTCTCTACCACTGAGCATGCATACCACTGGATGGTAGAATTGGTCAATGAATTGTTTGAAATTGAACTCAGATGATTTCTTCCTCACTATGGATGTCTAGGAGGTCACAAGCCGAGGGTTACCTTCTTGGTCCAAATTCTTATGGGAGAAGGAGAACTTGTCTACTTGGAAAAAGAGAAACATGTACACCAGTATTGAAGAATACTGGAATATACCTTCTGTTGAAAACTTGAAGAGTTGTTCATGGATGTTGTCAGCTAAAAACTAACTGTAATCAAACTGTGTAGTATCCTTTTCTTCAATGGACAAGATGGATAGAAAACCTTGAATAGGTTCTTCTACCCACTCGTCTGAATAGTATCCTAGTAGACAACACAGGGAGGAAATGATCTGGTTTCCTTTAACTGAGAATATGGAGGAATGGTATGGGGGATTCTTATTGGGTAATTGGGCATTTTCAGGAAGGAAGAGTTCAAAGATTTGATCTCTTTGTGAAAAAGATATTTTCTGGTAGAGCTCGATCAAGATTTCAATGGAGAATGGGGAGGTAGAATCATTCCTGGGGATCTGCAGTATCTGATCTATCACTTGAGGGGTGATGGTGAAAAAAGTTTCTCCAGATGAAGAGACAATGGACCTTTGGCTAGGAAGGTAGTGGGCTTGGAATTTCAGGGAAAATTCAGGAAAATGGTATGTCTAGGGAAAATGATACAGTGGAATACTAGACTCGTAGATTGTGATCTCGTCGCTTTGATCCAGAAAAACATCCTTGATCTAGAAGTGTAATTAGAAGAAGTTGAATTCACACTTCGGATCTACAATTAAATAATATTTTTCAACCAGGGGGATACGATATAGATTGATGGGAGGAGGGAGGAAAGGATTTTCTACAGTCTCAGAAGAATTGGATTTGGACGCCATCGCTCAAACTGATACCTGCAAACGAAAAATGTCATTTACTGTGTTTACTAGGTTTTAATGGAGGTTGTTTTACTGTAATCTCGACAACGGTTGTTTGGAGAACAGGAAATGATGGCGTCGACTAAGTCTAGATCAATGAATAGTGAAAAATGGAGAAATAACAATGTTAAATGGTTGAAAGGGGTGTCTGTTATGGAGAGGATGGTGAGTCGATCGAGTAACGATAATGGCCGACTGCATTGATTGGCCAATGGATATATCAGATGTAATGTGGAGGGCATTGAATGGAAAAAGGGTAGATGGAGGTGATGTGGAGGAAAATGGGTGGTCACGGGTAGATGAGATGTGACAAGTGACGGGTGAAAGGAGTGTGACATGGAGGCATGGTAGTGGAGTATAGCGGCAGAGTGCGGAGGTGGTATGAGTGAGCAGGGGGGGGGGGGGGGTGGTAGGCAGTAAGTGGTAAGGAGTGAGGGGGGTCCGATTTAATAGGAATGCAATACATTATGAGGGGCCTGCTTGGGGAAAACCACCAACTCAGACCCCCCCCCACCGTTGAAGGCAGAAAGGTCGAGGGGGTCCGATATTCCAATGTCAACCGTAGATCTGAGCATGCAATGATCGACCATTGAGATCAGCGCACCCTATAACACAATGCGCCAAAAATTTCATATCACTTCAAAACTTAGGATAAAATCATTTTGTGGGTTTTTGCAGCTTACCCTTTCTTCATTTTGTCACCAAGGGGTAAAAAACACACCATTTTAACTCAAATCAAAGGAATTTAATCAACCTTTCATCAATTTTATTGAAATAAGACATTATAACCTATATCCTATTCTAATCAACTAACACCTTAACCCAGATTAAACTATTGGATTAAAAATTACTCTAACCTAAGACATTTGACCAAGCTTAAACTGTTTGATCAAACTTATTCACTAACCTATATAACTTGGCTAAGAATAGACTGTTTAGCCAAGTTTATTCACTATCATGTATGCATAAATTGAAAGAGATTGATCATGGTTAGACAGTATGAATCAAGCCAAATTATTCCATGGGGTTTTTATCATTTTCTTTTCTATTTTTATACCCTCTTTTGATTTATTTTTTTTATTTTATTCTTTCATTTCTTTTTTCTTTTTATTTTTCTTTTGTAAATCATTTGCAGATTAAAGATATTATTTACAACATAATGTAACTCGAAGAATGGATAATAATCACCAGGTGATCCTATGAAACATAGGGTTATAATAGTGGCTCCACTTGGGGATGATGCTCTCCTTGTGAGGTGCCAAGAATCCATCTACCTACTACTTTGAATCTCCTTCCTCCGTGCTTTTTATACATCTTGATTTTCTTTATTCTGATTGTAAATTTGATGATCCAGATCAGTGGCTTAGGGCCTTCTTTTCGGGCTTCAACCATCTGATAAAAATCACCTCACACATAACATAAAGGTAAAAGTAAAGTGGTTTGTACAATGAGATGAGTGACTAAGATATTCATTCTGGTGGAACATAATGTTTGAGCATCCTGCCATTTACAAGTCCTCCTCGTAGGTCTACTCCATCATTGTCCTTGAGTAAGAATGCATTGTTTCTTGTATATGCCCAAATGATGTAAGTTCCTTTCCACAAAATTTCAAACTTTCCATGCTTGCCCTTGTATTCATTTATAGAATCCCACTTCATTACTAAATCACCCAATTCAAAATCATCCTCCTTGGTTCTTCTGTCATAAATATTCTTGATGCTCTCTTGAATTACCTGTGTCTGGTTATACACTTCCTCTCTGGACTGTTGGAGTTGGATCATCTGATTGATTCTCCTTTGAATATAATTAGGCTCTTCATGCACTTATTACAACAACTTCATAAAAGAATGCCCAAAGAGGTGGGGAAAACAACATCAATTCCATATACCAGTTGATATGGGGACATACCAATTGATCGTTTTGTGGTCAGTCTGTCAGCCAAAAGTGCATGAACCAACTTGTTGTGCCAAGATTTTTTATTTTCCTACAACATCTTCTTTATTATATTCACCAAACGTTTATTTGAGGATTCATCTAATGCATTTCACTAAGGTTAATAGGATGTTGAGTGTCCCAAATTAATCTGGTACTTGCTGCAAAATTCTATTATCTTTTTTGATCTGAAAGTTGTTGCATTATCAATTATGATCTTCCTAGGACATCCAAAATGAGAGAGAATGTTATTTTCCAAGAATTTAATAATGACAGAGTCAGTGTCTTTCTTGCAAGGTACAACTTCAATCCACTTTTTGAAGTAGTCTGTAGCTATGAGGATCCACTAGTGTTGGCCTGAAGAGGGTGGATGAATTTCGCCAATAAAATCTAAACCCCACTGTTGGAATGGAGCTTCCACATAAATAGGTTTCAAGGGTAAAGGAAAAGGTTTTATTTCTCCTTCAAATACTTGGCACTTGTGACAAGAGGTTACCTTTTTATGAACATCTGCAAACAAGGTGGGCCAGTAAAAACCAACTCTAAGGATCTTGTTAGTAGTAGTTTTCCAACTTATATGCCCACCACAATCTCCTTCATGGAAATCCTGCAATGCCTTGTCAGCTTCATATTTTAATAAACAATTAATTAAAATGACTCCAACATCTTTCCAGTAAAGTTTTCCATCCAGAATGCAATATTTCAATGCTTTTAGTTTTAAGAATCTAGCTTTAGTCTTAGTTAGACTAGGAGGATCTTGTAAATTATGCAAGACAAAGATAAGGTCTACGTACCATGGAGAATTTGAGAATAACTCTTTGACATGTGGAGTCTCCTACTCTCCCTGATCATCAACTTCTACTAAGAAGTTTATATCTAAAGCATGAAAATTGGATTCAACCATCAATTTGGCCAAACCCTGACCCTTGATCAATTTAGTTGGTTTGATTTCTATATCATATTCCAGAATCACAACAATCCATTTTCCTCTCCTACCATTTGGGTTATCCTAAGTCAAAATATCTTCACCACTGCATTTGGAACATAAGCAATAATATGAGAATGGAGAATGTAAACTCTAAAATCTTTAATTTCTTTTACCAAGGCAAAAGCATGTTTCTCCATTATATTGTAGTTCAATGCATCATATCTCAATGATTTGTTGAAAAAGGCTATGGGTTGTTCATTCCCTTCATTTTTTTTCTGCAAAAGGACCGTTGTAATGGTGTGTTTAGATGAAAAAGAGAATAAATAGAAATTCTTAGTGAAATCTAGACTGATTAATATAGGGGCTTGTGTAAGTGCATGTTTTACCTGCTCAAAGGACTGTTTAGCTTTTGTGTTCCACTTTATTTTGGTATCTTTTTTAAGCATAATTGTAATGTTCCTGAGGAGTTCTTCCAAATTGGGTATGAATCTTCTCAGAAAAATTATTTTTCCTACAAAGGATTGCAATTCCTTAATGTTCCTAGGATGGTCTAACTTTTGGATGGACACAATTATTCTAGGGTATATCTTGATTCCATATTTAGAGATTATATGCCCTAGTAGTTTTCCTCCTTCTAAACCAAAAAGAGTTTTCTTGGGATTAAATGAAATCCCAAACTTTCTGCACTTATCAAACACTCTTCTGAGGTGTTTAAAATGTTCCTCATCGGATTTTGAGTAGATAATAACCTCATCCAAATATATGACTATGAATCTGCCAAGTTCATCCACAAAGGAAATGTCCATTTCCCTTTGGAAAGTGGCACCAACATTCATCAAACCAAAGTTCATTTTCACATACATGAAAGTTCCCCAGGGTGTGGTGAAAGGTGTTTTCTCCTGGTCATCTAGGTGGACAAGGAATTGGTTATAGCCAGAAAAACCATCTAGCAAAGAGATCCTACTGGCTCCAACTACCTTTTGTAAGTTGTGATCCATTTTAGGCAGAGGATAGTTGTCTTTGAGGGAAACCTTGTTGAGGTTTTTGAAATCAATGCAAAGCCTGATTTCTCCAGTCTTTTTTCTGGTAGGAACCATTTTGGAAACCCATTTTGAAAATCTTAAGGGGACTATTATTTTGGCATCATACATATTTTTAATCTATTTTTCTATCAGGGGTAGCAAGTTTGGATTGATTCTCCTAAGTTTCTTCTTGAACAGCTTATGTTCTTATTTTATTCGGATTTTTTGTTGTATGATACTGGTGTCATAAGATTTTAAATCCTGATAGCTCCAAGCAAAGACATCTACAAATTTCTTAAACAGTTCAATATAGTTGTGTTTTTGCTTGGGGGATAAATATTTAGATAGTTTAATCATTTTGGGTTTTTCCTATGTTCCTATATTACATCCCTCAACCTCCTTTCCACTAGCTTAAATCTTTGTCTTTTTTTCTACATCGTCGAAATCAAACACTTCCTCTAAAGAAACCAAACCTCTAGGTAGAACATTATTCTGCAATTGCAAAATATCTTAGTCTTCATATTTTTCATTTATTTCATTTGAATCTACTTTATTTACACTATCATTTTCTAAGTCTGATTTATTTACACTATCATCATCACTATCTACATCAATATTTGTACATTCAAAATCATTTTTAGACTACAAGAAATCTTCAATTTGTTCATCGTTTCCAAATACTTGCCAATACCTGAAATTGTCTGGGACGGTCATCCCGCATTTCACCTCTACTATGTATTGGAAATTTGGATGGAAAGGTATTTTTCATGTGGTTGTTAAAGTAGCCAATCCATCAATAAGTATGTTCTGGCCTCTGAGATTACCTGCAAGTCAATCTCAGTGAAACATTGTAGAAAATCCAAAACAACATCTCTATAAGCTCTGAGCCTAGGGTGTTTGGCAGCATACTCACCTTTGATTTGTTTGATAATAAGTTCAGAGTCCCCTCTTACCATAATATTCTGGGCACCAAGTTTCTTCAACAACTTCAGGTCAAGCATCAATGCTTCATACTCGGCTATGTTATTGGTGCACTGAAAATTTAATTTATAAGAGTGAGATTATGAATACCTTGCTTTATGATTATGCAACGACAATCCAGCTCCATCTCCTTCTTTTCTAACATCTCCATCAAAATCCATACTCCAAAATTTTTTCACTAATTCATCAGTTTATGTTGTCAGCATTTTACTTTCCTTGGGTGTTTCTTTACTTTCCTCCAAGATAGATGCATTATCTTCTAATTGTGATATTTGAATGTCTGAGTCACCATCATTGTATAGAATGAAAGAGTTCAGGTCAAAATGAACAGAGTAAAAAGGATAGTTATGAGGTTTTTCTTGACTACTGACCATATATTTCATCAGAGTCTCTCTGTACAATCTTCTATGTTGGCCAAACACATGAATGGTGGAATAAGTTATATTTAATTGTAAAGTACCTTTTATCTTGGCACCCCATGATTGAGATAATAGCATACCATATTTCGGAGGAATGTCTACACCTACAATATATCCATAACCATGATTTTAGTTGGGATTTGCACCAAGGTGATGCACAAATCTTTAATCAGAAATATGCATTTAACTTTGCTAGAGTCAAAAGAGTACAAGTCCTTGTATGGCCTGGTGATATCAAACCCCAACTTCTCCATCACATCTTTGGGAATAAGATTGTGAGAAGCACTAGAATCAAACATAGTGTTATGTAATTTCTTGTCATTGATATTCAGGTTGATGTAAAAAGGGGGGACAAAACCAATATCAATTTGTCCCTCAACCTCAGGACCAAAACGTAGCTCAAGTTGATCATCAACAACATTCAAAGTATTTGAACCTACTCTTGGTTCTATGTTTAATGCTTTGATCACCTAGGATCTGTAAGAATTTTTGTTCATTAGTTCAGTCAAAGGAATAGGAATCTTTAGTTTAGCCAGTTCACTTTCCAAGTTGAAAGTGGTTGAAGTTATTCTTTGGCTCTGTAATTCTGGTTTATTAGTCACAATATTCTATGCAGAAGTACTTGGCTGACTTGTGGATGCAACCTTGGTTTGAGTTGTTCTTGGTGAAGATTCAAGAGTTCTTTTTGGAGGAGTCTCTGGATTTTTCTTTTCTGGGACTTTCTTAGGAGTAGTATCTAAGGTTTTCTTAGCTTCAACAACTTTCTTGGTTTCAACAACCTTATTTGTTGGATTTTCATCATTCTTCTTGATTCTCAAGTTGTATTGTATGTGGACCTCCATTATTGCATTCTCGAAGGCTTGTTATTCATACTCTTCCTCATCTACTTATGTCTGTGAAAGGAGAAAATTTTCATGTTCTTCCTGGGTGAGAAAAATGGAATGATTGTCATTAACCCCCATAAGGTTTATGTGAATATCATCCAACTCCTCAATTATCTCTTCCCCTTCGTCAACATAGTTTTCCTAAAGAGGTGGTATAATCTGTTGATCATGACCACTTTGTTCCCTTTGGTCTCTAGGCTCTCTCTGTCTGATTTGGGGAGGGTTCCTTCTGAAATTAGGATTTTGAATTTGAGGAGCAGGTTGGTTCTCTCTAGGCGGGTTTATGTCATTAATTTGCAATATTTCCATCATTCTCTCCATGGACCTTACTAGAGAATCAATTTTTGTATCTGAAGTAGAAGTGGAAGGCTCTTCTTTAATTGTAACCCTTCTTTTTGTTCTTTTCCTAGCTCTTCTGGCTAATAAGTTTTCTTCAACACTCGCTGCACTTTTCTTCATAGATTCTAAAGTGGAAGAATTTCTTTCTCTCAGTTGGTATGACATATCAACATCAAATCCATCATGGAACTTGATTATAGACAAACCTTGAGGAGGTTGATATTAGCAGGAATTGCATTATAAATATTATTAAAACAAATGTAATAATCATGTACTGTCTCCCCTTGATTTTTTTTTATATTTTCATATTCAAATAAAATTTGGAGAGGGTTTTTATTTGCCTCCCATCTGTTGAGAAAAATTCGGTGAAAAGAAGCAATATCAGCAATGTTTGCAACCCGTAATGCTTTGAACCATTTTTTGACATCTCCAGTTAAACATTGTGCAAAAAGTCTCATTTGGACATCTGCCTAATCTACTTCCTGCAAATAAAAGTAATCATTCATTTTATCGCTTAGACCGGAAGAGC
>CBVK0100413876.1:0-19158 GCA_900067695.1 Picea abies
TGTTTTTTTTGGGGCGCTTTACGGTGTTCAGCCCCTGCACCCACCAGTGGATATGCAGTTATTTTATTTTCCATGTCTACGGAGTCAAGATCTGTTATTCTGTGAGATTTTCCTGGTGTTGCAGCCCTGCCATGAAAGAAAATAGTTGCATGCAAAATTGTTCTAGGATTACATGTGAAGTTACAATACCCACTGTTTTTTTGTTGGAATAAAGAATATGTATGCAGGGTACATTTATAAACCATGTATGGTCAGATGTGTGGATATGACATGACATGTCCTTTCTCCTCTACATAGACTGGTGTGCGTAGGATGAAATTTGTGTTGTTCTTGACATATGATATGTGCAACAAAGATTCTGCAAGATTATATTTTCATGTCTGGAAGCATGTGTGGGTAATTAGCCACGAAAAACTAAGAATTTGTATCGTGTGCAAAACAGTCTGTGTAGAGGATAAAGAAAATGGCTAGAGGGCATATGTGGATAAATTCCCAGGGAAAAGAAGAAATCATTTAGCTGCAGCCATGCAATTGTGTGATATTTTATGCCTTGTAATATATTTTGGCCAAGGAAAAAAATTGTACACGTTTACAACCATGGATAGAGAAGCGCAAAGGTTCACGTTTCTGACTTTGTAGACTATTCGTTGAGTCAGTTTTTCTCTATGTACATATTGCTTGTTCTCCGCTGAATACCAACTTCCATTGATGTTCATTAAATTTTGTGGGTTCCCAAATTGAAACAAACAGAGTAGCTGGAGAAAAGGAGAGAGTTTTGACTGCATTGGCCGAAGAGGATATAGAAAGGTGCATGCTCGTACTATTGTTTCATATTGCGTTGTTTTGTATTTCATTTATGGTCTGGATATGTGTTAAGCTAGTTGTGTGCCTTCCTACATGGTAAGTTTTCTTTGTTGCATACATTTATTTCTGCATACTAAGCTAGTGCATGTCCATTGTGTTTGCGCTGCATTGCTGCATTTAAACAAACATAATGGTTGGACAGGACGAAGGACTCTTTGGCGGGTAAATAGACCTGTTTCTTTTTGTTTTACATGTCTATTTTCAAACTAACTTGTCTTCCTGTCGATTGCATCTTCCGCGTTGCTGCCTTGGAAAAAACAGGTTGCATGGATAGGGAGATGAATTCTTTTGTGCAACAGTAGAGGGTTTTGTGGTACAATCTTCTAAAGGGTATACCAAGTGAGATGGAAAATTAAAGATAAAAACTGGGTGCGGGCATATAATATAGAATGCATATATTTTCTTAGTCCTGATGTCCATCTGCAAATGCTTGCATCAGAAAAAGTTGGACTAGTGAGACGGCCATAAGTAGTCAGTCATCCTAGACATCGACGGACCGACAAGGCCAAAGGTAAAGATGCATGCGCTCTGCTCTTACTATGTTTACTAGACAAATTTCTCGAGCTATATATTCATCTATAGAATGGAGAATATGTTGATGCCATCTGCAGTACATGGTTTGCAGCTCGCAAGAAGTATCAACAAGTACGAGCGAGACTCCAAACCTGCTGCATGTTCCGCAGACTAAGAGGTGTCGTTGCAAAACTCTAACTCCATAATTCATCAAAAGTATGTGTGTACTTGTAGCACACTACCATTCACTTTAGTTTTCCTATTCAAAAAATGTCTCTAGGTCTAGAGTTATGACATCCAAGGTACTGCCAATAGAGGCCTTGAACAACCGCCAAATTGGACAGGTGTTCGTCGGGGACATAATGGTTGTCTATACCACCTACTTGGACAAGGAAAACAAAAGTAGACCCATTATGCGTGCTCATATGACAGACAAGGACGCCATGATGACAGTCACACTGACTGTTCCTCCACAACTTGTCCAAAAACATGAAAAAAAGATATTGCCGCATAATGGGATATCCATTACAAATTTTAATATATTGTTGAAAACAGTATATGACCATGGTGATTGCGATCGAATTATTTCGGTCAACGAAACAAGCATTGTGGAAAAAAATCCTCCTATTTGTTCAAAATACCGCTTCCTCCCGGACTCGACTATTAGGTAACTTGCACAGAGCACTGATATTTACCCAATGGGAACGATTGGGGTTGTTGTCACACTGGCCAGGAAATTTGGGTCACAACACATTCTCCATATAAAGGATGGAGAGTCGGACAATGAGAAGGCAATGGTACCGCTTTTCATATTCAGTTGTGCTGTTTACTTTCACTTCTGCATGTATGTCGAATAAGTTACACAAATATTGCATTGTTCCATGTTGCAGCTACAATTTTTCGATACGTATTCAGATTTGTTTTCGTCAATGGAACAAGAATTGCATAGAGGGCAGATTCCACTTATGTTGTTCAAAAATATAACAAAAAAGAAGGATGCTAGAGAAATGATCTTTCAGACAACCCAGTCAACGTTTGTAACAAAGTTGCGAGAAGATACAGTAAAGGATATGGAGAAGCTAGCTAGCTCTACAATTGTTGTGCGTATACATTTACAAAATCATCCTCGCTTTGCTTATAGAAATAACCTTCAACAAATTTCTGCAGTTGTTAATTTTTTTTTTTTGTTTTAAAGTGGAGGGTGGGATGCAGTTTTGTATTATATTGTTCAATGTATTAATTCCTTTGCTCGCATTCCCAGGTTGAAGGTCTTTTAGTTGCAACCAATGTGTACTCGACCCCCTTTGAGCCTGTTTATGCAAAATGTCATTCTGCTGCCTCTTCCTCCACTTTGATAACTGATGATACGATTGATTATATGTGATGCAGTGAAAAATGTCCATATATTTATGGACATTGCCTCAGTGGTGTTATTCGAACCATGGGCAACACAACCGTGCACTGTACGATCAGGAAACCGCTGTTACAAAATGTGCTTCCTGAGTTGGCAGAGTTGTCATATGAAACATATCTACAGAAAAAGGAAAGTAGTGTCTACATGTTGCGGTAGCTTCGGATACAAATAAAATTCACCTTAAATGAGGACAATGCAATTTTGCATATCGACTGAAAAGGGGAATTTTTTTTTTTTATATGAAACTTTGAGAGGAAACGAAAATACCTCATGTCTCTCTGTAATATTTGTTCAACATCCAGAAAAAAGTTTGTTTCAATAGAAAACAAATGCGGTGACATCTTTTCTTTGTATATCAAATTGTTTGGTGCAAAGGTCGATGGGTTCTGCTTTATGGAACCTTCTTGGAACTTGCTTATGGACTGTTTAAAGTATGGTTGGTTCTTGGTTATTTGCTTTGTCTATCAATTTGTATACCCTGGAACTCCAGCTATTCTTTGGAGGACACCGAATAGTATAATTGTTTTTTTTTAGTCAGCTGGGACGTAGATCTGCCTGGTAATTTCTATGGCGTTGTGACGCAACTGTACTATCACTTGCTTTAGAAGATTTACTTGATTGATGAACTTGGTCAAACTATTGTTCTGAAATAATTTGAAATCAATGAATATATAGTGTCCGAACTGCGACTGTCCTCACATACAAACAAGAGGCTCTTAAAATACAAATTGGTCGTTGTTTTCGCATTTTTTCTTATTCGATGAAGTTAGTCAGATTAATATCCTGGAATAATTTGAAATCAATGAATATTTAGTGTGCAGAATGCAATTGTGCTATCATATGAACAACAAGCCCTTAAAATTCAAATTGGTCCTTGTTATGCTTGCAGTTATAGAATTTTTAAAAATATTTCTTCTCTTTCCTTGATTCTTTTAAGAATAAGCGATTTAACATCCTTTAATAATTTAATGCACCAGCTCTCAAGTCCATCTGTCAATCTGTATATGGCGGATCTCCAAACGCTATTTGGAGGACAAGGAACAATGAAAATGCAATGTTTCCCCAACCAACCCACAGGTTCCTTTGTCAATTTGTATATCGCGGAGTTGTGGGTAGCTTTTGTACAACGCGGAACAATAAAGTCCCAATTTTCAGCCCGCGAGCTCGAACAAAAGAGGCCCATTTTTCATCCCACCAGCCCCATAGCCCTCGATACAAAAAAATCGTTAAATATGAAATACATACGGAATTGTTAGGGGACAATAAAAGTGCAATGTTCAATGAACCAACCCAAGTCCTCTTGTCAATTTGTATATGGCGGAAGTCTAGATGCTATTTCTAGTAGAGGGAACAATGGAAACTCTATTTTTGGCCCATTCGGCTGTGAAGCCACCATCCAAAAACTACCTAAAAGTGAAATGTTCAAGCAACCAGCCTGAGTCCTCCTGGCAATTTGTATATCGCAGAATCCTGGGTGGTATATGTAGGAGAGGGAACAATAGAGACTCTATTTTTAACCCGCTAGGCCGCCAACCCGCGATCCAAAAACTGCCCAAGTATGGAATGAGGAATCTGCATATACTATATAAAATCTCATTCCATAGTTAATATAGATACTCACAAGTCCGCTTGTCAATTTGTATATCGCAGAAGTGAAGATGCTATTTGTAGAACACAGAACAATAGATACTTAATTTTAAGCCCGCTAGGTCACGAATCCACAATCCAAAAAGTTCTCATGTATGGAATGAGGGATCCACATATGTTCTAGAACAATTTGTTTGTACAGCGGGGAACAATAGAGGCCCAATTTCCAACCTGCCAACCCCAGAGCCCTCGATAGAAAAAAATCGATAGTTATGAAATTGATACAGAATCGCTACGGGGCAATAAAAGTCCAATGTTCAACGAAGCAACCCGAGTCCACTTGTGAGTATGCAATGAGGGTTCCACATACTTGATTTTCAGCCCACCTGGCCGCAAACCCGTGATCCAAAAAATGCCCATCTATGGAATGAGGGATCCACATATGTTCTAGAACAATACAAATGCACTGTTCATCCAAGCAGCCTACAACTCCTCCTGTCAATTTGTATGTCGAAAATTTGGGTGCTATTTATAGGAGATAGAACAATAGACACTATTTTTGGCCGGCCAGGCCATGAACCCACGATCCAAAAACTGCCTAAGTGTGGAATGAGGAATCCACATATGTTGTATAAAATCTCATTCCATACTTTATATAGAGGCTATGTCCATAATTTATATACAGACTTTGTCCCCAGGTCCACATGTCAATATGTATATCGCAGAAGTGTGGGTGCTATTTGTAGGATATAGAACAATAGATACTTAATTTTCAGCAATTTTCAGCCTGCCAAGTTGCGAACCCGCGATCCAATAAGTGCCCAAGTATGGAATGAGTGATCCGCATATCTTCTAGAACAATACAAATGCAATGTTCAGCGAAGCAGTCCGTAGCGACTCGTGTCAATTTATATGTCACAGACAGCTCCAGAGCCCCCAATAAAAAAAAATCGCTAACTATGAAATTGATATGGGATTGCAACGAGACAATAAAAGTCCAATGTTCAATGAAGAAACCCGAGTCCACCTGTCAATTTGTATATCTCTAAAGTCTAGATGCTATTCGTAGGCGACGAAACAATAGACTGTTTTCAATGCACCAGGCCACCAACGCGTGCTCCAAAAACTGCATAAGTATGCAATTAGTGATCCACATATGCTCTGTAAAATCTCATTCCATATTTTATATACAGATTATTTCCACAGGTCCATGTGTCAATTTGTATATCGCGGAAGTGTGGGTGCTATTTGTAGGATACAGAACAGTAGACACTTAATTTTCAACCTGCCCACCTGCGAATCCGCATTCCAAAAAAGTGCCCAAGTATGGAATGAGGAATGCGCATATGTTCTAGAACAAAACAAATGCAATGTTCAGCCAAGCAGCCCGTGGCGACTTGTGTCAGTTTGTATGTCGCAGAAATCCCAATGCTATTTTTAGGACAAGGAACAATAGCCTCTTTTTTCGACCCGCCATACTGCAAACCCGCGATCAAAATACTGCCTAAATATAGAAACAGGGATCCGCATATGCTCTACAAAATCTCATGTCGATACTTTATATAGAGACTCATCTCCGCAACTCCCGCCATCAATTTGTATATCGCAGAAATCTGGGTGCTATTTGTAGAAGATGGAACAATAGAGACTCTATTTTTGGCCTGCCAGGCCGTGAATCCAGGATCCAAAAACTGCGTAAGTATGGAATGAGGAATCCGCATATGCTATATAAAATCTCATTCCATACTTTATATAGAGACTATGTCCAGAAGCCCGCTTTTAAATTTGTATATCGCGGAAGTGTAGGTGTTATTTGTAGGACACGAAACAATAGATACTTAATTTTCAACCCACCAAGCCACGAACCCGTGATCCAAAAAGTTCCCAAGTATGGAATGAGGAATCCACATATGTTCTAAAACAATACAAATACAATGTTCAGCCAAGCAACCCATAGGTCCTCTTGTCAATTTGTATATCACAAAAATGTGGTTGCTCTTTGTAGTACAGGGAACACAGAATTTGCATATGTTCTAGAACAGTACAAATGTAATGTTCAGCGAAGAAAACCGTAGGTCATGCTGTCAATTTGTATATTGCAGAAATCTGCGTGCTATTTGTAGGACACAAAACAATATTCAGTATTTTTTCATCCCGCCAGAACACGAACCCACGATCAAAAAAGTGCCTAAGTATGGAATAAGCGATCTGCATATACTGTATAAAATCTCATGTCTATACTTTATATAGAAACTCATCTCCGCAACTCCCACTGTCAATTTGTATATTGTGGAACTGTGGGTGCTATTTGTAGGGCACGAAACAATAGACGACCCGCCATACTGCAAACCCGCGATCAAAATACTGCCTAAATATAGAAACAGGGATCCGCATATGCTCTACAAAATCTCATGTCGATACTTTATATAGAGACTCATCTCCGCAACTCCCGCCATCAATTTGTATATCGCAGAAATCTGGGTGCTATTTGTAGAAGATGGAACAATAGAGACTCTATTTTTGGCCTGCCAGGCCGTGAATCCAGGATCCAAAAACTGCGTAAGTATGGAATGAGGAATCCGCATATGCTATATAAAATCTCATTCCATACTTTATATAGAGACTATGTCCAGAAGCCCGCTTGTAAATTTGTATATTGCAGAAGTGTAGGTGGTATTTGTAGGACACAGAACAATAGATACTTAATTTTCAGCCTGCCAAGCCGTGAACCCGTGATCCAAAAAGTGCCCAAGTATGGAATGAGGAATCCGCATATGTTCTAGAACAATACAAATACAATGTTCATCCAAGCAACCCATAGGTCCTCCTGTCAATTTGTATATCGCGAAAATGTGGTTGCTATTTGTAGTATAGGGAACGAAGAATCCACATATGTTCTAGAATAGTGCAAATGCAATGTTCAACCAAGAAACCCGTAGATTGTGTTGTCAATTTGTTTATCATGGAAATCTGCGTGCTATTTGTAGGACACAGAACAATATTCAGTATTTTTTCAGCCCGCCAGGCCGCGAACCCGCGATCAAATACTTTATCAAATAAGCGATCCGCATATGCTGTATAAAATCTCATGTCTATACTTTATATAGAAACTCATCTCTGTAAATCCCACTGTCAATTTGTATATCGCGAAACTATGGGTGCTATTTGTAGGGCACAGAATAATAGATACTCAATTTTCATCCTGCCAGGCCGCGAAACGCGCGAAACAAAAAGTGCCCAAGTTTGGAATCACAGATTCAGATATGTTCTATACAATCTGATGTCCATACTTTATAAAAGTACATGTTTAACCAACCAAGCTGCAATGTTGAACCAACCAACCCGCAACTCCGCCTATCATTTTGTATCTTGCGGAAGTGTAGGTGCTATTTGTAGGAAACAGAACAATAGAGGCTCAATTTTCAGCCCGCCAGGCCGAGAACCCATCCGCCAGGCAGAGAACCATTGGGCCTTCACGTCTCCTGGTTATATCTTCTTCCGTTTTTCTTTTGTAACCCGCCTGACCGCTTTCCATATGCAATAATTAAGCTTTAATGCTAGTAGCCATCCTGCAGCAACCGTTACAGTTGTCATTAATGTCTGGAATTTCGGAGAAGATTTGTCATTAGTACGAATTAAACTAAGATTTGCGCACAAGCATGTTATCCTTTCCAAGTATTCATTTCAAAGGTGACACAATCTTTTTTTTTTGTCCGCCGACAGGTTGGTGCTTTTAAGAAATTTCTAATTCTTAATGTCTTTTCGCCGTCACTGCCACCTTCACACTTTTTTCTAATTGTGCAATTAGTGAGCTGTGATGGTCACAACTCATTCTGCACGAACCCTAGAAATTGTCATTGATCAACAAAAGTCTCGAGTAGATATTCCATTGATACGCATTAAACCAGACTTTGTGGAGGCTTATATTATCCCTCCCTGATTTTCATTTGAAACATCATCTCCAGCAAACGAAAATTCTTAATAACTTGTGGTGGTAGTTCTCTCCACACATAGTCAACACATTGGGGCATAATGGCCATAGGTTCCACTATTCCAGGGCATATTCTTACTATTCATCTCTCCTCGGCCACGAGAAAAAAATGAGATGGTCCCTTGGTACACCGAGAGATATATTTCAAGCCAAAAAATTCGATGCCAACCTTGGCTGCTCAGAGAACCTGCCCACTTGCAGTCATGCCTGTCGCAAAACTTTATGCCATGAATTCCAAGCCCAAAGAAGATGATCTGATGGACGATGATACGGCAATGGATGATGGCAATGTAGAAAATATTCCTGCTCCTAGGACCAAATTGAAATGAACCATAACGAATGAACCTTCCCGACTCGGTGATCGCAGTCATGACAACACCAAAAGGAGTTTCAGAAAGAAAAAAAAACAGACAGTGAATGCAAAGCCACTTTGCACTGCCAAAGTAGGAATTCCAAAGTTCCAAATTAGTCTGTTTTGGGTGGAAGAGTTTGATTGTAAAGCAATCATATGTTGATGCTTCCAGAGATATATTTCAATCCAAAAAAATATTGTTTAACATTTTCGGGTATCAAGTGAAAAAGTTCCGCTGCTATAACACATTTTCCTACTAGTCATCTCCTTCTGCCCAGAATGGACTAATTTGGGCCTCTATAATTGCACATGCAAGTTGTACTACTGAATTTTTTTTTACTATGAAGAGACGGTTTCAACTAAGGGCTATTCGACTTGCCCTGCAACCATTTTCGTCTTCTTCCTCAGGCAAAGCTTATGAAAAATATCAATTTTAGCAAAGGATGATTAATCAAGGAGAAAACTCCAAGGATCTTGCATACTGCAGAACCCGTACCTGTGTTTGTCACAAATACCTTCAATGTTTTCAACCGAAGAAATAGATCCAATTTCTAAGCATAGATGTACAATACTCAATACTTTTCTTATTTTTTTAAATGGATTTGCTATTACAAAATTTTGGCCTTGGATTGTTTATCTCTGCCACTTTTCTGGGTTTCACGCATGTTCTAATTGGCATACTTCGGTGCTCTCGTACTTCTTCAATATTCTGTTTACTAATACCAATGTAAAATGTTCCAGCAAAATCGTTCTTCTTGTTTCTAGATATGCAATTATTAATTTTTAATGCTAATTAGTACAAAACAAAGTTCACTACTTCAGTTGGTATGTTACAGTCATGGAATAATGTATCAAGAACATAACTGCACGCGCACTTTGCAATAAAATGTAATATTCAACAACGCATTTTCTGATAACTAGTAGATCATGATTTTGCAACAATAGGGCTTCTTTGAAATCAATTCACACTTACAAAAAATGTCTTCCGCCTTTCTATTTTCCCAATTCATGTGTTTCCAACCACCGCTTTCCCTTTCTTTAAATTGACCCTCTATTGTTCCTTGTCCCACAACTGCCACCCAGAGTTCCACCATATAGAAAGTGATAGGAGGACCCCGCTGGCTACATCAACATTGCACCTCTACTTTTCCAGGACCTCCAAACAACATTCGTAGCTCTGCTATATACAAATTGACAGATATACAAATTTGCAACCGTTCTTAGATCATGCCCTTTTCCGTATTACGGTCGACCTATCATGCCCTTTTCATGATCTCTTCCGTTTTACACATTTTGCACTCAAAAATTCCGAAACATGAAATTTTACCCTTTTCCGTATTACGGTCCACCTATCATGCCCTTTTCCGTGATGCACATTTTTTGCACTTAAAACTTTCGAGAAATACAATTTAACCACCACTTCCTCGCATATTTACTAGAACTATTGTCAACCCGTTTTGAAGCCCATCTGTCTGCTTTCCATACTTCGCAACTTGTTCAAATTTCTTTAGGCAATCATCCCTTTGCTGGGTTGAAGAAATATTCAGTTTGTAGTCGTTGTTTCCTGTTCCGATGTCCTTTTAGAATTAGCAGTTGGCAATTATATATAAGATCTTATTGCTACGCATGAAATTAGAAATTTCCCTATTCCATACTGAGCCATTTTGCCGAAATTCCGCAAATATACAAACCGGTCATTGAACCCCCCCTTCATGATCTCTTCTTGACTATCCCCATAACCCTTTTTTGAATCACGTCCAACCACTTTTCAGAACTTTCCATTCTTTCCTTGCTCTCTGTCGTCTCTGTCACCTTCGCACTTTGCTACAATAAAAGAAAATATAAAGTTTTTTTTATATATAGACATATCTTGTTTCTAAATATGGAATTACTGGCATTTAATTCTAACAGGCCATTATGCAGAAACTGTATTTATTGTCATTGATGGGCGAAAGGGCCGAGGACATCTCGTATTCATGCGCATTAAACCAAAATTTGTGGGGAGATTATATTGTCCCTTCCGAGTGTTCATTTCAAAATCATGAAATCCCTTTCACACCGTGTGGCCTTCGCATGTTCAAGAAGCCTCCATTCCTTAATTGTTCTTCACCGTACCTGCCACCTTCGCATTTCTAAATATGCAATAAATAAAATTTACTCCTAATAGTTCATCATGCACCACCAATACCGATTGTCATTAATTAGCGAAAGGCTCGAGGAGATTTCCCATTCATAAGCATTTAACCAAGATTTAGCAAAAAGTTACATTATTCGCTGTGACTGTTCATTTAAACCATCATCTGCAACAAAGAAAACTTCTCATAAACCTATGGCATCAATTTCACACCAGTTCTGTGGAGATACAGTGAACATCTTCGGCTGTCATGAACATAACTTCCAATGGTCCAGGGCATTTTCTTATTACTCAAACTCTGTTGCAGAGAACCAAGTAATTTGGACCTCCGGAATTGCTCATGCAGGCTGTGTCCCTGAGATTTTTTATTGTAAGGACCTAGTCTCTTGGTGCACCAATAAATTTATTGTAGAGAAAATAATTATTCCATTGCACGAATGCTCTTCTGTTTCTTTGTCACCTCAGCTCTTCCGACAAATGTTGAAATTGCTCGAGCGAACATTGACGTTCAAAAGAGAAGATTGCAAACAATTCCTAGAAAATCATAATAATGGATTCAACCTCTTTCCCCTTTTTTCAGAAAACCTGGATCTCGTTCCTCAAGACATTACAAGCATGTAGGTTAGTTCATTTAAAAATCATTTTCGTGAAATTGCCTGGCTGTTTACAAGAATAACGGGACAAGAATCCACAACTAATGTTTCCCGCATGGCTCTTTACATTTTGTATTTCACAGTCAACAAACAAGCCATTTTTCATTGGGGAAGGATAATTCCTTATGAAATCTCTTCCCAATTGTCAAGCTACAAAAGGGGAAAGAAATTTTATATGCCATCCTATTTAGTTTTTGCAATAGCACATTCCTGTCGATTTCCGCAATTATCTCTGTCCAAGAATGTCAACTGCGATTTCCACCCAATAACGTTATGGTACCAGGCCTTGTGGAAGCACAAGGATTCCCACTGTTTTTATGAGGTTTTTAATGGCTTCCTGTCTATTTTCAAACTTTTCTTGTTAGGAGAAAATGCTCCCTACTTATCTGAACAGACAACTATTTTTTTGGACAAAAAGGGAACAGTCAAACATTTGGATAATTACACTGTCATAAGAATTTTTGGCTCCATGGAACAACCTAATCTCCTTCCATGTCACATTACAGACATAATTTTTATTGCAGAAGTAGCACGTCAATACAACTATTGGTTTCATCTGTTCCAAAAGAAGAAGAAAAAAACAGTTCATTCCTATGCCTTGGAAAATAGTGGAGTTCGTGTTGAAAAACGTCAACAAATTTGATTATTTCGCAGCACATTTTAGTATCTCCAACCTCAGATATGCTAAACACATAAAAGGATTCGACCCCTATGATATTTTTAGACAACATTTACATTCACTTGGCCTTGGTGATTGTTTTGTAAATAAACACCTACCCAAAAATAGAGACAGTCACGGGCCTGCCTCTGATGCCGGGGACATAGAGACAGTGCAAAGCTACACCAAATTGTTCATGCAAAAGGGGAAAGACCCCAATGAAAAGAGTGTTTAATCTGCAAATACCACTCCAAAAAGTACGACATCTCGGAGCATCGCTCGAACGACCCATCACAACAACAAAGAAACCCATAATTCTTCAAACGAAGGAGGAGATAACGACCCTCCTCACTCTAAAATTGATAGTTCTCACAAGCTTCCAATGGAGAAGAAGAGAAAAAAAAATGTGGGGCAGGCAGAAGACCTAGAAATTCAGAGTGAGAACATGGAAATTGACACTAATCTGGATGCCATGTTCCCCTTCTTTTATCAACCCAAGGACGCCATCCACCATAGCCATCCAATGGACATATCCGTTGCCCAAAATTTTGACGAAGATGAATCCTTCGTGTTCCATAGCGTTGTTTTTGATAGTTGGAACAAAAAATTGATATTTCAGAAAAAAAATGTTAAAAATATCAAACACAAATCTTGTTCAGAGGTTGACGTTGCCAACATGCAGCCGTCCCAAATCTGTCAACTTCACACCGCAACCGGAGAAGCACTTCATGACTCCATTGAACGCATGGAGACCCACAATGCCAAACTGAAGGACCAAGTCAAGGAATTGGAAGACACTTTATTTCCTATGCCATTGCTTGTCGATCCTTTGGTAATAGCCATGCCTGGCACCCCTACACCCAATGTAAAAGAACCCTCCATCTTGCTTGCATCCTGTAAAGGATATGTGGAAAACAATATCTCAAAAAGAATGGAACTGGTTACCGATGGCTGGAAAATATCACAAACCATCGCTTCCCTTGGAACAAGGGCACATAACTTGCTCGAGCTTTTGCAAGCCAAATTAAAAGATGAAGAAAATTTCTTCTTAAAAATGGTCATCCCTTTTGGCAATATTGTCAACAATATGACAGAAACAAAAAGAAGAGAAGAAGATCTTCCATCCAAAAAATGGATCGGCCAATTGAATGCATGTTGGAAAGAAAAAGTAAACAACCTGCGTCTCATTGTTCAATCATGTGAACAAGTCATATCAAAGAAAGATAAATTATTCACAAAGATGTCAAATATAGACTTAGCCGGGAAAACAAACGACTTCCAAGACCGCCTCTTAATCGCAAACTCCTTGCCCTTAACCAGAGAAGAGTTCGATAAACATTTTGCTATGTTGAAGACCTTCTCTCTGGAAAAGTTTTACAACATCCTTCAATTTGATCAATCTCACACCCATGACTGGCTAGTCAAATATGCAGTACAAAATGAGGAAATTCATCAGGCTCTCTCTAATCTTTCTATCGATTTCCAGGAATTAGAAAACAATATTTTCAACATCAAGAACTGGAATGAGATCAATGTTGCCCCAATGAAAGCGTACATTGAAGAATGGGTCGAAAGGCAATTGAAACAGGCCGCCAACGAAATACAACAGGCAGTTGCTAGCATTCCAGCAGCCGTGGAGAACATCCTTGAAACTGCAGTCGTCACCGACATCAATGAAAGGGCAGCCGCAAGAAAATAGCCAAAGCGCTCATATGTACCCTCACTGTAAGTTTACTCATCCCATCTTTCTTTGTTTCTCAACATAGTTATTCCGCTTTCTTAAATAAACATGTATAGGCAAACACTTATACCTTTCCATTTATTTTATTTTGCAGCTGTTGCACTCTATCTTCTTTCCACAATCTTGTTTCTTGTAAATATTTCTCTAATGGTTCGCGGGAGCCCCAATCCCAGTCTACATGACAAACGCATTGAAATTCCTATTTATATGTAACACACTTTGTTTTTTTTTGTATATTTCAAAATTTGCAGTGGTATGTAACAAAATTCTATTTTCTGACAGATTTCAAATAAAAATGCATCTAAACTTTTATATCCTAAAGACTCAATTCTTATCTTTCAACACTCTATATAACAAATGCATTTATTTTTTAATATGTTAGACTTTTATTCTTATCCTTCAGCAGTCCGTATGTCAAATGTTCACAAATACATTAAAATTTTTATATTTCTTATCTCCTGTTAATTTTATGTCATCATATATTTTTATCTTTCACCAGTCCACATTGAAAATGCATTTAAATTTCCAAATTTAATCTTGCAGTGTCAACAAATTTTTTACTTTCTTATATACTTTCAAAAAAAAAAAAACTTTCCAAAATTAGATGGTGCTCGTCCTGCCAACCGTCATTTACTTTGCTATATACTTTCCAAAATTAGATGGTGCTCGTCCTACCAACCGTCATTTACTTTTGCCCCATCTTCCTAAATATGAACCTTGCACACAACATTTCCCTCATATACATTTTGCACCAAACACTTCGTTTCATGTACACTTCGACCCCATTTTTCAAAAATTGCTTTCGAACCTCCTTGGCAAGGACTTAGCTGCCACACAACCTTGTTTGTAAAATTAATCAATAGATGGTGATGGAAAATGAAATTTGTTAAAATACTATGAGTGAAGCTTACTAAGCCCAAAAATCTACAAAGCAAATCCTTATTTGTAAAATTAATCAATAGATTGCGATGGAAAATGAATTTGTTAAAAAACTATGAGTGAAGCTTACTAAGCCCAAAAATATACAAAGCTTCTTAAGGGTCATAGGCACTAGACAACTTTGAATGGATTTGATATTTGTAGGACTATTGTACACCCTATATGCAGATGCAATATGGCTAAATATTCCAAAGTCTTGGAAAAATCACACTCGGATTATTTTACATAGAGATTTTGTTGTGTTAAAGTGGATAATATAATATCTAAATTCTTTATATGATATTTGAATGTTATATTATATATGTGAGATCATCATCGAAGGTTATGTTAAATATAAATGCATTGATATTAATCATTTGAATCAAGGTTGAACACTAAATAAATTAAATTATTTATATTATTTTATAATATTTTTATATAATTTATGTAAAATTGATGTTAATTTTGTTTATTATATATTTTTATATAATTTATGCAAAATTGATGTTATCGTATATTTCTTCACTTCAATGTAATAATAATAGTATTGAATTGATAATAGTAGCATGGTGAGCACAACACAGGAATGCCTCCATAGCATAAAAAAGAAGAACTATTGGGTTTTAATTTTTAAACTTGATCTAAAGAAAGCCTATGATTTAATCAACTGGGAGTTTCTTCGGATGATTCTAATCAAATCGGGCTTTGGCCTAGCGCTCACAAACTGGATTATGAGCTACGTCACATCTGTGTCATATGCAGTTCTAATTAATGGTGAACCATCTCCTTTTTTTCAAAGGGGTAAAGGTCTCAGACAGGGTTGCCCATTGTCGTCGCTGCTCTTCATCTTGGTAATGGAGGGCTTGATTATCCTCATAAAAAAGGAGAAAGAAGCAGGTTTGTTGACTGACATAAAGGTTTCCAGGATCACAAAAAATTTACATCTCCTTTTCGTTGATGATGTGTTGATCATGACGAGAGCATGCTTAGAAGAATGGAAGGTGATTGTTGGCTTTCTGAAAGTTTTTTTACATGCTTTGGGACTTTAGATAAATGAAGAAAAATCCACTTTCCATGTGGCGGGTTTGGATGAGGAGGGGTTGGCGCCTTTTAAAGGGATTTTTCCGTATATTTTTGAGTCCATAGAGACAGGCTTTAAGTACTTGGGCTATTTCCTTAAGTCGAATTGTTACAAAGAAGGCGACTGGCGCTGGCTTATTAAAAAATTTGAAAAAAGAATAGACCATTGGTGTAATCATTGGCTTTCACTTGGTGGCTGGTTAGTTATGATAAAGGCAGTTTTGGTGATCCAACCGGTGTATTGGATGTCTATGGTCATGGTTCCAGTCTCATTTCTTGAAAATCTGCGTCAGCTTATCTTCACTTTTCTATGGTCAGGTTGTAGTGAGAATAAACATTTACACCTCTATAACTGGGACAGTATTGCTAGGCCAAAGCAAGATGGAGGTTGGGGGGTAAAAAATTTGGCTTTCTTCAATAAAGCCTTAGCAGCCAAAACATTGTGGTGAGGACTGACCAAAAGGGTATTTGGAAAAAAGTCTTAAAAGACAAGTATTTACCTTATGTTTCTATATCAATGTGGTTTAGATTGGAGAACAGATCATAGGGAGAGTCCTCTCCAGTTTGGAGAAATCTTTTAAAATCGCTTCCACTTTTAGACCATTGGCTCTGTTAGAAATCTAGTAATGGTGAGACTATTCAGATAGGCTGAGATCTATTTATGGGAATGGGCCAAAACTCTTTTCTTTAAAAAGATCTTCTGGCAGCCTTAAAGGCTCGGGGGATTACCTTTCTTTATCAAGTCTAAAACACTTCTTTGACTACGCCCCTAAACACATATTGGATTGATGCACATCAGATTGGCATCAATGGTGCTCTTGCCTTGGAATGGAAGTTGTACATAAGGGCACTCACGGGCGCGAGTATTCAGTTATCTTCAATTGAGGACGAGTTAAGGTGGTCGGGTGGCGATGGGTCCAGTTTTCCTTCTGCAAAAAAATTGTATAGGGCCCTTTTGGAAAGAATGTGGTCACACACTACCAAGGGATGGTGCTATAAGTTATGGAAGTGGAATTTGGCACTAAAATTGAAATTATTCTTCTGGATGCTCTTGCGAAACAAGATTCTCACGTGGGATGTTCTTCTTGCTAAAGGGTGGGAAAGGCCGAGTTATTGCATATTGTGTAAAATAAACCCGGAGACTTTAATCCATTTGTTTATATCATTCCCTTTCACTCGCCAGGTTTGGAGTAAGCCAGAAGGGATTCTTAAGATCAAGTTGTCCTGGGAGGGGTTCACAGTTGATGATTATCTCTTGTCATTTGTCGGAAAGCATCAAACTTTAATCACTCTTCCAGCCATTGTCTGCTGGTACACTTGGATAGAAAGAAATAATATCCTTTTCAACTACGATTCGACTCTCCCACAGGTGGTGGCTACAAAGGTTGTGTCTTGCTTTAATGCCAGTTTAGTGAAAAAAAAATCAAAGGCTACGTTTGGGATCAAGATACCTCCCCGGATTCACCAGTTAGTGGGGTGGTTTGACGATGTTGCTTCAAGAGATGGATTAAATAGTGGTGCAGGTGGTGTTCTCAACTTAAATGCAAACTCACATCTTAATTGGACCTTCAATACAGGATATGGAACCAACAACAGGGCAAAGTTGTTGGGTGTATGGACCACTCTCTTCTTATCGATAAAATTCAACCTTCCTATCATTCAAATCATTAGGGACTCGAAACTCATTATAGATTGGTGCAACGGTAGTGGGAGACTCCAAAGCCAGGCGCTGGAAGGTTGGAAGGAGCAAATTAATAGGCTCAGTACCCAGCTCGAAAAGATATCATACCTTCATACTTATCGTGAATATAACGAGGTTTCAGATGCTCTGTCAAAACGTGCACTCAAGGACCTAGGTCACTGTGGGGAGATCATCTACACCCAGTGGGTAGACAACAAGCCATGACTCACTAGACATATAAAAAAAAAATGATTTCCTTCAATCAACTTATGGATCTTTTTGTAGTCAGTATATTTTATTTGTAGCTTTTATGTTATTAGCATCATTGTAGCCTTTTTTTGAATGGTATGTGGTAGAACTTCTGGACATATGTGCTATCGGATTAAAGTAATGTTTTATGTAATGTAAGCCTGAATATCCCAATCAGGTTGTCTAAGTATTCGACATATGATGGAAGCGCTATTTTGAAAAAGAATGATCAATAATATAACATTTTATATTATCTAATATAAAGAAAAATTTCCTTGTTTGGAAAAACTACCTCAATAACAACTATTAATTAAAATTTATATTAAAATTATAACATTGCCAAAAAAATTGCATATTCAAATTAAAATTTATATTAAAAAAGATAACATTTTCAAAAAATTGGCATTTGTAAATTGTTTGAAACATGTCATGATCCACTTCACCATCCATTATTCACATTTTTCTATCGCATAGTGTACTATCATTTTAACATTGTCACCAAGCATATCAAAGATATTGTTTTGGCCAATTAACATCACATATAGGGGCCATGTAAGAAGACCAAATCATTACAAGTTCTTACTTGAGTGGTGCACCACTTTCCTTTACTTACAAATAAAAATGGTGCACTACTTGAAATGTGCTACTTTTATTCAACAAAGTGCACAATCTTTAAAATCAAATGGTTTACCACTTAAAATCTTGACAAAAAGGCTTTGTAAGATAAGTTTAATTGAAATCTACATTTAAGTTAGCAAAAGGCAAAAAAAACATGGGAATCTTAGTTTAATATATCAATATATGTATTTGACAAAAGGCTTTGTAAGATAAGTTTAATTGAAATCTAAAGGCTTTGTAAGATAAGTTTAATTGAAATCTACATTTAAGTTAGCAAAAGGCAAACAAAAACATGAGAATTTTAATTTAAGATATTAATATATGTATTTGAGGTAAGATGTTAAATTTTAATTGGGATAGTATTGGTCTCATAAGATTAAGGTTAGATGTTATTTTAAAGTATATGATTTTACTGGAGGTAGCCTTGGTGATGACCACAAAGGGTATTGTCTTTCTTTCAAATAATATTGTTAAGCTTTAATATTGGCTCATTAACCCTTAATTGGGGCATATTAGATTAGTAATGTTATTTTATTTATGTCGACTTTAGGCCATTCGTTGTAATTATACCTCCTAGTCTCCTATATATACCAAAAAGACATTTTCATTTTGAATCATCTTGTACTTGAACATTTAAGTGGGGTAAAAGGAGGTTGCCCCCTCGAAGAGGATTATTATCTGAAACTATATCTTTTTCAAGGCGTT
>CBVK0100413877.1:0-19156 GCA_900067695.1 Picea abies
GAAGCTCATGTAACCCCCCCCACCCCCCCCACCCACTAAAACAAAGGTGGGTAAATAAAATTTAACAAAATGTTTGGCCCCTTTAGCACCCTCTCTTGTGGAATCATATCCCCCTATAACTTTGTCCTCATTCATCTTGCACCCATTTCAATGTACATAATACATAGTTCAACCCTCATCCATATTAATAAATATGGGCTCTTCACCCCAACCATATCGGCTCACCAGCCTAAATCAAATTTATACAATTACATTATAAATTGTGGGGATTAAAACAGGGGATGTTACATTGTTAAAAAGGAAGTAGATTATTATGTTGGTAGTGTAATTGAATGTTCACATAGCTTTGCACCACTTTGTGAAATAATCAACAACTATGATGATGCAATTATGGAAACCACTGGATGTATGGATGCACTCCATAATATTGATACCTCACTTGTAAAAGGGATTGGAAATGATGATATGGTGCGGTAAAGATGGTGTAGGTATAGTATTGGGAGAAAAAAATTGATAATCGTTGCACCTCTTAACTACTTGAATGAAATCATTAAAGAGGGAGGGACAAACATATCCTACCTAAACAATATTTTGAGAAGTGGACATCCTATAGACATGGACACTTCATGCACTCCTATAGAATCAATTTAAGATCCATTCCTACCTCATCATGGGTGAGGAAATGATGTCAAATGGTATCATCTCCTCATTGGTTAAGGACATATCTAATGAGGAGATAGTGAGAATCTTGGTGATGAATACATCATTAAGCATTGAATAAAATATGTAGACCAAAATTTCAAGGATTTTTGTAACACGTATCCTTTGATAAGATTGTGAAAGAATGCTCAATAGGGATATTATCATTGAGAGGGAGGTCTATTATGTCTATGGGGATGTTAGTGATAAAATCTATAAGGGGCAAGGAATTTTCACTCTTGGGGGTATTAAATTTGATATTGGACTCCTATATGATGATGATACAATAAGAAAAATTACCATTAGTAAATAAACACCTTAGTATATCCTAAATTAGATTTGAATTAGCAATGACCTTGGTTTTCAAGCACAAGAATGTAGTGGTGAAGTTTCTATATGAAAAAGACCACTGCCAAGGCCAAGTTCTCATTATGATTTTAGGTTAATGGTGGCCTTGATAGGTTCTTACTTACATAGTAGATGATGTGCTTATATTTTCCCTCCCCTTCATGAACTAATCCCGTAATGACTATGAATAACAAGAGTGAGATGTAAAGGACAAAATCCTTATTGAAGTTAGGGAAATATCAAGGGTGAAAAGTGAGTGCATGATTCAATGTGTCAAAGGACTATTGGTCTTGGTCATCCCATACAAAGGTTATGATTTTCTATAAAATAAAAAATAAACCATGAGTGCATTTGTCATAATTAGGATAAATTAATGAAAAAAATGGTTTTTACTTGGATTCTCCACAACTAGTGTAGGGTCTGTGGTAGGGGTAGTTCAAATATGGCCTAAACTTTGAAGGGGTCAATGGTAATATGTTTCTTTAACACAATGAATCCAAAACACTGACTAGTTTTGACATGGAAGACAAACTTTATGGGGTTCAAGTGAATGTTATACTTTTGGCACCATAGGAAAATAACAAAGAGGTATTCTATATTTTTCCTTGAACAAAAAATGAGCTCATAAAGGTAAGAAAAGATGATATGAACTAGGTCATGAAAATAATAGGAAATGGAAAGTTAGAATGTGGCTACAACATTCTTTAATCTAAAAAACATAACATGATAAGAGAATATCCCTAGAGGTGTAGTGAAGGAAATATTGTACTAACCTTTTGGACAAATATGGATCTGATCATTGATGCAACCCCCCCTTTTCTCCTCGAGGTTTTGCGACCTCCCAGTCAAGGATATTCAATAAATGAGATGAATTATCTCTTCGGGCCCCTACTGGAACCCAAAAATACTTTACAAAGGTCCCCTTTCCTTCAAGGTGCAGGTTTTGTCAAACCCATGGGCTCTTTCCTAACCTCTTTGAATAAATTGAATAACACATGCTAGCTTCCATCACTAGATCCTCCCCTTCATATGACCTCGAGATGTGCCCAGGATCCAACTCAAAGAGCGCTTTAGAGCTTCAGGCTTTAGGTGTTTTCTCTCACTGCTCGCCAATTCCCCCGAACTCTGAACTTGCAAAATTTTGACTTGGTGCGTGAGGGATCGATGACCCCCACTCCTTTTCCAATCAACGACCCTGATTTCTTCGAGCTCCAGTGCTTTGGAAATTTTTGAAACATGACTCCATGAAATCTTTGAAGTAAGTGGCCTGTGAAGTTCACAATCTCCTGACACATGTACTCCACTGTAAATGACTCAGATATATTTTAGCTTCGACTGATTCTCCCTTGTAATCTCTCTGAAGTTCACGATCTCCAGAATGGTCAATCTGAGGACACACATCCTCCCTTATCCTACGATCACGATTTACTTTGGTACTTCGATCTTTTGGAGTTATCAACTCGTGTGACCCCACTTTCATCCAAAGTGGCCATCTTTTGAAATGGAAGATCTGCTAACACCTGTCCTCAAAAAATGGATGATGTATATAAACTTTGGCTCTTTGACCTTTGGGAGTTCTTGTTCAACACACTCCTTTTTCTCCTAGAGTGACTTTTCTCCGAAATGGAAGATATTATGCCATGCTTCCCTCTCCAACAGATGGTTTTGATGAACTCCAACTCTTTGACCTTGGGAGTTCTTTCTTCCTCTTTGCAAATTTTCTTAGGAGTGCCTTTCCTCTGAAGTATCAGATCTATCAACGTTTGTCCTTCGAAACGAACGACCTAGATCTGTTTTAGCACTTTGAAACTTCAGAAATTTGCACTTCATGCTACTTCTCACCAAGCTTATCCTCCGAAGTGATCCTTGTATGAAGTAGCTAATCTTTCGTCACATGTCCTCTTGACCCAATGGTCAAGATTCGCTCCACTCTTCAGAATTTGACAAATTTTGATGCTTCACTGCCCCTTCCTCCCGGATAACTTCTCCTTCGAACAAGAGATAAGACAACATGTATCCTCTCCGGATCTACAGTCTAGATGGGTTCAGGTTGCATAACTTCATACTTTGGAGCTTCGGTGATCTCACTCTCTCCCTTTCCACAAACTCCTGGAATGCTTTTGCTACAGAGTTTCAGATCTTTTTCCACCTATCTCTCTATATGATGGACGAACCCTAACCTCTTTAGGACTTCAATGAATCCTCTTTCCTGTGTGCACATAGAGACTTAAATCTTGTGCAATTTTCCCATATCCAACGATCTGGAACGATCTCACTCCCTCCTGGACAGATCTTGATGGATAACTCATGAAACCTTTAGAGCTTCATTCCCTTTGAAGATTTCTCCATGCTATCTCTCTTGAGATTTGTTTCTTGAACCCTTTGACTCCTTAGAGGACTACCTCGAAACTTATTCGAATTTCCAATGTGTGCACTCCTTGCAAAAAATTCTTATGCAAGACTTAGCTTCTTGCGGGTGACTGTGCACACCTTGCAACAGTCCCTTTGCACTCCTTGCAAATGGAAGTTTCATGCTATCTCTTCTAAGCTTCTGAGTCAAAACAGACTCCTTCAATGCACTCCTTGTGGACTATATGCAGACCTTGCATGAACTCAATGAAGAGGAACAATTTGAATCTTATCCAAATTCTTCACAAGTTCATATACTCAATAACATGACTCATTCATTCATGAAAACATAAAATAACAGGGAAACTGTAAATAGTAGAAACACTATGCATTGGGTCAATATATCCCTCTATTATATTCATTCAAATGTAAATGGATACAACTCTAATAAAAAAAACTTACATTCAGTAACAACTATCTCCTACTAATCTATATCCTTATTCAGGCATACAATGATCTCCTACCAATCTGCAACATCCTTATTCAGGCATACAATGCATCTACTTATAAAAGAGGTCCTCTAGGGTTTCCTCCAACTACCTATCTACTCCAACAAAAAAAATAACTACCACTCAAGTTTCATTACATTAAAGTATAGGAGTGAAACTCCCCGATCACTCGTGATCCTTCAACTCCCAAGAATTTTGATCTTCTTCAGTTTTCAATCCATTAAAAAAACATATCTATAGGAAACACCAACATTAAGATTCTAAATGCATTCAAAGGTGCGCTAAGGAATTGAGTTGTTTCTTCACATGTGCTTGTTGACGATTCTCCTGCATCATACTCCACTACTGGGAAAATCATGAGCTCCCGCTCATGGTTCCCTATGCTCTTCTGTTGAGATCCTCCAGGGTCCCATACCTTCTCTTGGAGATGTCTATCTTCTCCTTTTCCTTGTTTCTTCTTCTTCCATGATGCTCCTGCAGGTTTTCTTCTGTCCCATACTTCTCTGTTGGTTGCTCCTTGTTCTGCTTCCAACATCAATCTTTTTACCTCCTCTATCACCTCTTCTAGTTGGTCCAATGGTTATCTCTTCTTCTTCATCTCATTCTGCTACATCACCATTTCACCAACTTCCAACCTGACTTGTTGGATCAACTGAATTTGCATCTTTACCCTTCTCTTCAGGGTCTTCAGATCTTCACACAAATCAAGAAAATCCATGCTATATGCTTCTCTCTCCTCTGTTGTAGGTCCACATTCTATAGTTATCTCTTTCTCATCTTCCTGGATGAAACTTTTGAGCCATTCCTCTAAATTCTCTTCTCCTCTTTCTACTACTGTAGGTTCCAATTCTTCATGTTCATCTTTTTGGATGAAATTTTCGAGTAATTCCACCCAAAGTTCTTCATTCTCCATCTCTTGGGCACATTGAAATATGTGCTCTTCCTCCTCCATGGAAGTCTTTAATGGTTGAATCCTCCTCTCATGCATGCTACTCTGATGTGTTTCATCCTCACCAATGGATAGATCAAATTGATCCCCTACATCATCTTCATTTCCTGTGGCACTAGTTGACCACTTTGTTGCAAACTCTAGTTTTGGAGTCTCACCACTGAGTTTCTACTCAACTTCTTTCTCTGACAGATTGACTTCTGTCATCTCCCTTGTTGTCATATATTCAACTTCCTCCAGTTTCTCCTCATGTTGGCATCCTGTCTCCCTTTGCAAGACTGCATCTTGGCAGTCCTTTTCTGGTTCTGGATTGTTCAACCAATCCTCCAACATCTTCAGCTCTTGCTTCCATTGAGTGAGAAATTCATTTGAATTCTCCTCTTTTTCTATTGGGGAAGACATCAGTGTCTTCTCCTTCTCCTCCTCTTTGATAGTCCTTGCTAGTTGTCTTTCCTCTGTTGCACCTACATCACAGATAGAGTTAGTTTTAAAAGCATTAAGCCCCATGGCCTCTCTCTTGGATTCCTATTTCATGATATCCTCATGTGAAACACTCATACTAGCCTCTGTTGGATTGTTAGGTAGGAATATTTGAATTACCCCAATGATAAGAAAACTCCCCTGATCTGCCTCCTCTATGATGGAAGTATTTAACTTCTCATCATCTTCATTCACATGGCTTGCAACTCCACGTGAATCTTCATACAGATGAGGCCCTTCCTTTGCCTCCGTTTCATTTATCAACACCCCTTACTGATATGAACTCTCTTCAGAGCTCCCGAGACCTTTAGGAAGTCTCATCTTTCCCCTGCCCACCTGGAAAATTGGGATTCTAGTCTGGCCCTCCTAGCAGTCCATGAGATCTCTACTTAATACCATCTCATTGCCCATCTATAAATATAATAATTTATCTCTTCCCTCCTGGCAATTCATGAGATCTCTAGATGATCTCATCTCCTCCTCATCATTGAGGTTCCTCCCAATGTCTAGTTCATAGATATGAATCACTTTCCCCTCTATGCCACTGAGGTTTTCAGCATGCCTCAACCACTTCCTCACTACTTGTTGCTACCTTCTGTCTAACAACTTCTGGACAAGCCACTCCACTTTCCTCTTCAAAGGACATTCATATGTCTAGTGTACCTTTTCTTCATGCTGCATCCTCCATGTCAGCCTCTCCATCCCTGCTCTAATATCCCTAAGATATTTTTCTATCTCAGCTTTGTTTTTCTACTGGTGGTCCTTGTCTTGACCACACCGATGGCCTTCAATAGCCATTTTCACCCCCTGCTTCCCCTCCTGGAAATTCTATGCATTATTATGTCACCCAGAGCATCTCCAACTTTTCCCTGCAGCCTACCTCGCTGTCAATTTGTTGTTGCATACATGCAACCATCATTCACTGAGCATCACACTCTGTCTTTCCCTTCACCTATTTTCTATCTGGGACCTCTCGGTCAAGGATCTTCAATAAATGATCTAAATTATCTCTTTGGGCTCCTGCTAGAACCTAAAACTACTTTACAAAGGTCCCCTTCCCTTCAAAGTGCAGGTTCTATCAAACCAGTGGGCTCTTTCCTGGCCTCTTTGAATAATTTGAACAACATGCACCAACTTCCCTGGCTAGATCCTTCCCTTCATATGACCTCGAGCTATGCCTAGGAACCAACTCAAAGGGAGATTCAAAGCTTCAAGCTTCGAGTGTTTTCTCTCACCGCTCGCCAATTTCCCCAAAATTTGAACTCGCAAAATTTTGACTTGGCGTGTGAGGGATCAACGACCCCCACTCTTCCAATCAAAAACCCTGATTTCTTCGGGCTCCGGTGCTTTGGTAATTTTCGAAAAATGACTCCATGAAATCTCCAGAGTAACAAACCTCTGAAGTTCACGATCTACTGAAACATGTCCTCTACTGTCAAAGACTCATATCTATTTCATCTTCGACCGATTCTCCCTTGTAATCTCTCTGAAGTTCACGATCTCCGGAATGGCCAATCTGATGACACACATCCTCCCTTATCCTATGGTCACGATTTACTTCGACACTTCAGCCTTTGGGAGTTCTCAACTTGTTTGAACTCACTTTCCTCTGAAGTGGCTATATTTTGAAATGGAAGATCTACTGACACATGTCCTCAGCAAAGGAATGACGTAGATGAACTCCAACTCTCTGGCCTTCGGGAGTTCTTGTTCAACACACTCTGTTTTCTCCCAGAGTGACTTTTCTCTGAAATGGTAGATCTTTTGCCACACGTCCCTCTCCAATATATGGTTTTGATATATTTTGGCTCTTCGGTCTTAGGAGTTCTTTCTTCCTCTTTGTGACTTTTCTTCGGAGTGCATTTCCTCCAAATTATTAGATTTGTCGACGTGCATCCTCCGAAACGAACGACCTAGATCTGTTTCGACACTTCAAAACTTCATGTTTCACGCTACTTCTCACCAAGATTATCCTCCAAAGTGCTCCTCGTCCTAAGTAGCTAATATTCTGCCATGCATCCTCTTGACCCAACAGTCAGGATTCGGTTTGCTCTTCAGACTTCGACAACTTTTGATGTTGCACTACCCCTTCCTCCCGGATAGCTTCTCTTTCGAATGAGCGATACACTGACACGTATCCTCCTTTGGATATATGGTCTATATTGGTTCATGTTTCGTAACTTCCGACTTCAGATCTTTGACGATCTCGCTCTCTCCTTGTCCACAAACTCCTGGAATGCTTCTGTTGCAGAGTTTCAGATATTTCTCCACCTGTCTCTCTGGATGATGGATGACCCCTAACCTCTTCGGGACTTCGACGAATCCTCGCTCCTATCTTCACACAGAGAATTAAATCTCGTGCACTTTTCCCAGATACAACGATTTGGAACGATCTCGCTCCCTCCTGGATGGATCTTGACGGATAATCATGAAACCTTTAGAGCTTCATTCCCTTTGAATATTTCTCCATGCTATCTCTCTTAATATTTGTTTCTTGAACCTTTTGACTCCTCAGAGGACTACTCCAAAACTTATTCGAACTTCCAATCTATGCACTCCTTGAAACAAATTCTTATGCAAGACTTAGCTTCTTGTGGGCAACTGTGCACACTTTGCAGTAGTCCCTTTGCACTCCTTGCAGATGGAAGTTTCACGCTATCTCTTTTGAGATTCTAATTCGAAACATACTTCGTCAATGCACTCCTTGCGGACTATATGAACACCTTGGATGAGCTCAATGAAGAGGAACGATTTGAAGATTATCCAAATGCTTCACAAGTTCATATACTCAATAACATGACTCATTCATTCATGAAAACAAAAAATAATAGGGAAAATGTAAATAGTAGCAACACCATGCGTTGGGTCAATATATCCTTCTGCTATATTCATTCAAATGTAACTGGCTACAACTCTGATAAAAAAAACTTACATTCAGTAACAACTATCTCCTACTAATTTGTAGCCTTATTCAGGCATACAATGATCTCCTACCAATCTACAACTACCTTATTTAGGCATACAATGCATCTACTTATACAAGAGGTCCTCTAGGGTTTCCTCCAACTACCTATCTACTCCATAAAAAAAACTAACTATGACTTAAGTTCCATTACATTAAATTTTAGGAGTGAAACTCCCAAATCACTCATGATCCTTCAACTCCCAAGAGTTTTGATCTTCTTAAGTTTTCAATCCGTTCAAAAAAAATATTTGCAGGAAACACCAATGTTAAGATTCTGAATTGATTCAAAGGTGCACTAAGGCACTGAGTTGTCTCTCCACATGTGCTTGCTGATGATGCTCCTACATCAATTATACCTTGAGAAACCGACAATGAAGAAAAGGACCCCATAAATAGTTTAATCATTGATGATTTGAACAATGAAGGGTGTAAGGTAGTTGTATTTGGGACAAGCCTAGTTATGATCAATAAAATTAATACAAACACAAATGCTTCCTTATTTTTCATTAACTCGGATAAGACTAGATACCCAAGATGTGTAAGTGATAAGATAAATAAATCCTACCTAGTGGAGTTTATTGACTTATGCCTTAATGGTTAGAGCCTTAGTTGGATGGATAGGCCTTTGTTTCTACTAAACAATGTATGCATATGGCCATGTGTCAATGTCATACTCAATGATGTTAATATCGTGTTTAGGCAATTCCAAATAGAATCACACAAAATGTCATGAAACTCTTGGGAAATGGATATATATGTGGTGACCTCTTCAGGATAATAGAAATATCCAATAAGTTTATTTCCAGTGACACTAGGTTTAAAAAAACATATCCACCTTGATGGTGGAAGAAATATTGGTCATGTTTCCTTCATCAAATACATTCAAATAAATAATCGAGTTCTTGAACCAATCAACATGTCTAGGCGGAATGAAATACTTGGTTTCAACAAAGTATTGATCATAATGGATTTTGGGCGTGATTGCATCCTAAGGAAGGAAATGGGAACAATGATGCATGGCATCCCATGGATAGTTAGGGTCATTTATAATATCTTCAATTGAGTAGAAAACAAGGGGATGAGAGGCAAGGGGATTGGGTAAAACAATTGAAGTGGTTGAGGGGGTAAAAGTGTTGATGTTGGAACCCCTATCAATGCCATAGGTGCATGATGTCTAACACACATATGAGACACCAATAAAATTTGAAATAGAGAATGTGGAATAAGTCTTCACCCATGGGGAGATCATTGGTGCACCAATGAGGGATGGATGACTAATGTATAATCTTTACAAAAAAAAACATGTCATCATAAGCCATGGAAACTACCAATGTGAAAATGTAAAAAATTTGTGTTAGAAACTATAGCATCTATATTAGGTGGGGGAGACCTGATGTCTAGAGTTAACCTAGAGACCAATCAACATAGGAAATTGGTAAACAACAATAAGGGTATCCTAAAACTGGGGAATTTTGAGACAATGGTGAGAGTAATGGCCATATGTGCACGGAAGGAACAAGAATGCTTGGTTCACAATGGTGGGTTGAATTTTCTTGTGGTATCCTTCAAGGGACTAGGAGGAGTGGATTTTGTTGATGGGATTGGCTCAACTAAATATTCCACTAGTGGGTGAAGAATATTTCCCAAATCTAAGAGTATAGGGAACTTTTTGGTGACATGGTCACTGACATTACAAAGAGCACTAGGGGGTACACCTATAGTGGGTGTGGTGGTTAGAGTGGCCATTTTTAGCCTAAGAGTACTAGTGCCCCCATTTTTCTTGGATTTCTCCCCAAACACTTTTCCTTTTACTTGAATTATTGTATGTGATGGTTTCATGTGATGACTATGAGGTTGATGATGGTAGAATGATCAAAATTTGCACATGAATAAATATTAAATGGACTAGTGGTGTAAAGGATAAGGTAGGGGAAGGATATTTGAGGTACCAAACATGTATGCCAAGAGTTAGGCTATGAAGGGTTAATGTGGCCATCATAGGGTCCCAACCACACCATGTGGTGGGAAAATGAATGGAATGTACATAATAGGAGTCAAGGAATATGGGTTCCTACCTAATGATAGAAAATGGGAGGATAGTTTAATGGGATCTCTAGATGACTAAGAGTGGATCATAGTGTGGTATGAAACACTTGATGTTGAAGATGATACAACAATGGATTATTATAGGATGTGATGACATGTGTGAGATATGATCATAGTGACAAAACATGGGGTGGTGTGCCATGATACATCCAAAGCGATGTAGAGTCTTTAGAGCCACTAGGGACCACATTAGTGTATGATGGCATGGGTTGACTACCCCCAAGGATAATCAATAAATTGTTTAGATTGGTTTGGGATTATAATACATATTTTTTTCCAAGTGCATGATATTTACATTGTGTGGAAACACCATGGTGTGGAAAATCGATGAGGTAAACACTTCCACAACATACATATTATTATCACCTAAGGGAATATTGTAATCAAGTGTGGTGTCTAAAAATTTGATATAAACCAAAATAGTCTTACCAACTAACTCAATAGGGGAATTTTAGTAAATTCCTTTAGGTTGGGAATGATGTAAATCATAAGCATGGAGGGTGATTATTGATGGAACTATCTCATAAGATCCTAACTTCTTCTACACAATGGTAGACATGATGCATGTACACATACCTTCATTGATGATATGATGATGAATGATAATCTTTTTTATTGTAACTAGGATATTAAATGTAATGGACGAGGATGAATGGTAATCTTTTTTATTGTAACTAGGATATTATTGCACCCAAGGCTCATAGTAAGGCCTTCCACTAGAAAATACATGTTTAAATAAACTTAAGGGATGACATTATTATGGGTGATTAGGCCAAGGGATCCATGATACTATAGTTATGAACAACCCTCACATGTGGGTTATAATAAGTATGATGTAAAGGTTCAATTGCTAATTTAGGGGTATGGTTATCATTAGGTCACGGGACTTGAAATGGATCACTAATAAAGGGGGGTGTCATCACATTTGGGAAGAGGTGGCTTGGGAAAACCATACTTTTGGTTTCACATTTGAAAATGAATATCTAAGAGTTCATGTAAATTTTTTGGAAGGATGGATCTCTAGGTGGCGTAGAGATAAATGGTTAAGAGAAAGGATTGATGACTACTGTAGGGGAAGGTATTTTGAAGAACAATTGGTTGAGAAGTAGAATGGTGACTCAATTGTGTTTCACCCTTCCCCTATGGAGGGTCAGTGTTAGAACTAGGTGCTACTTGTTTTAAACGATAAATAATAGGAAACCTAAGAAAATGATGAGTTTAATGCCCACATTGACCATAAAAAACACAAGGATGGTCTATTATAATTTGGTTATTCTTCCCTTTCTTGGCTAGATTGGTGGAATCCTAGTTTTGACTTGTGGTGTTAGGGTTTCCCCAAAACTTCATGGGTTGATTGGGTGGGTTTACACTAGGCATTTTATTTTGGTTCTAGTTCTTATGACATTTTTTATTCTTTCCCTTATTATACGAGTCTTGGGGATTCACCATGTTTTATTGGGAAAATTCTTAGCCTTGTTGGGTAGGATAGGTTTGAAGTAGATTTATTTGAGAGGGAAACAATGAGGTTTGAAGTGATAGAGGTCCTAACAAGGGACCATAAAATTAATAATATCAATGTTTAGATTGAGGTCTCCCATAAGAGGTGTTGGGACCATATGATATTGAGGTTCCACTACAAGAGGGTTGAATATTATGAAAATGGGATATGGACATGTGGACATGAATGAACTATTGAGTATGGTGTGTTTGTACCTAAATTAGAAGGTTACAACCCATCATTTGGAAAAAAATGGGTTAATATGGAACATAGTTGGATGCCCATATTAAGTTTGGGAATATGAAGTGTTGTGTCCAATATAATGCTTACCATACATGCTAGTACTAGTAGAGAAATTCATTTGACAAAATTGATTGGAGGCTTGCACACTAATGCATCTAACACTATTAGTGGCATAGGATACCCCTAATATAGGTTGCTCAAGATAATGGTTATGGGGAGTGATAGGGATATTGGTGTGATAGGGATATTGGTGTATAGATACCGTAGCTTAGCTTAAAAGGGGTTGAAACGTTGGGCCTTAAGGATGAATTCTTATTTTTATTAAGGTATAGTGGATTCCATGTCTTGGGAAATAATAGGAATAAAGAGCATCAAAAACCAATATGTTAGAATGGGGTTTTTGAGGTCTATCTTACACAAGTTATGTCTTGTATGCCACTCATGGATATGATCTGTAATATGAGAAGAAGTTGTTTGGTGGAAAGTGGTGAGAATCTTATTCTTGCATCATTATAGGACAATAATTGAAAGAATGTGAGGATTTTTTTATTATCTATATACTCAAAGGTGGCATGAGTGTTTGTTGGTTCATCAATATACCATTTTTCAATGAGCTTAGTTAGGGTCAATTAAAATATCCTAAGAATTAGAAAATATTTTGTGATGTTGTTGGAGGAGAACCATACAAAAGAAGGCACAATATAGTTGGATGGGCTTTTTCCACATAACCCTTAAACTTAGGAATGCTAGAGAGAATCTTAGTTGGTAAGGATAGCCACATTTAGAAGATTCAAGATATCCATATATGGGATGTTTTGACTCTGACTTGTTTCATCTATTATGGATGTTGGAATGGTTGACAAGCTTAGAGAGAAGGTCAAGATTTATGAGGATAAGCCAATTGAGGATGAGCTTGGTATGGATGAACGTAATGTTGATAGACTTGAAGAAGTACTAGAAAGTAATCTAACAAAATGTGGTAGAGAAAGAGAAAGAGCTAGAACCCCTATAGACAATGGATGAAGGACCTTAAGACTAAGATAACACCTAGGGAACTAAGGGTTTTATATATTTCTTAACTACTTAAATATCTTTGAATGGAAAAAAAATCAAAGAAAAATGTGCCTAAATAAAAACTTTTTTTAAGGTGATGTAACAAATGTTTTGGAAGTGATTTTCAATAATTAATAATAATGAGAATCTCTAATGTATTCTTTTTGTCCAGTGGTTTTGAAAAATAAAGATACACCCTAAGATTAATAATTTTCCTTCCAAATCGTGTATAGTAACTAGGCCACTATACACTGAGCAAGTGAATGTATAATGGAGATATTTATAGTGAGGGTCTCTAGGGGTAACTCCAAAAGGCCAAAAAATATCTATCTCGGGTGTCTCCTCGATCACACAAAAGTCACTTGGTAGTAACCTATGACTGGCTACTAATATACCTCTTCATGGAATGTGGATGAGGGATTTCCTCCCACAAATAATCATGGGGTAGCAATGAAAATTGAAATAGTTTGGTGACTTTGTCAAATATCTAATTCTGGCATTAACATTAATACTCGAAAGAGAGTGTGTCCCTCATACTAGTGCAATACAAAAGGATTTTAAATCTCCATAAGCACCACAACTATTTCTCATTGTATATAATTATGGTGAATTATTTGGATACATATCCCACAATATTAACCTAACTACAAAATTATTTTGGTCTTCAATTGAGGGATTTAGTTAGTAATGAATTAAGTTGTTAATTTTAAAATGTTAATGTTGGAGTCATGAATCAAACATACATGGTTAATGTGTAAATCATGTGCACAAGTTGCGTAAAAAAACTTAAAATGAAAAGATGGAAATGAAAAAATATCATTGAAAAGGAAATACTAATAGAAATTAAAAAGGAAATACTAATAGAAATTAAAAAGAAGGGAAATAAATGAAATTGAAAAGTATAAAACAAAAAAGTTATTTCTTTATCAAATGTTCCTTAACTTTTGAACAATTCAAATGTAATGAACAATAAATGAATTCTAAATTAATGTTGAAATGAATAATGACAAGGAAGGAGAAAAAGCCCTCAAAGTGGCTAGTGCTAGAAATATAGGTAAAAACCCTCAAATTGGCGAGTGCTAGCAATATAGGTTTTTTTTTGCCTACTTATAATGTTGTTTTTATTACTTAGCAAAACAACATGAGTTAGTTATCAATTTTTTTGGAAAAAAAACTAAAACTTCTTGTAGAAGCTTAAAACAAAACTAGTTTATTTATTTTGAGTAATTTTTTAATTAATATGTCAAACCTGAACTTAGTAAATTCAATCTTTAAATATTTTTTTATGAGAAATCTTATTCATTAATGAGAGTCTTTATGCGTAATGGGAATTAAGGAATGTTAAGTGATTAGCTTTGACATGAATTAAAGTTTCTAGACTTATAAAGATTTTACACTTGTTATTTGTGGATGACGTGATTATAATGACAAATGCAAAGCTATCTGAGTGGATTGAGATAAATAAAATTCTTATTATTTTCTGTAAGGTGTTGGGGATGAGAGTCAATATTCAAAAATTGACTTTTCTCCACTCAGGCATTCAGCAAGAGACTATAGAAGAATTAAAAGTGATTTACAATATTGGATTCAAAGACCTGTCGGGGGGATTCAATTACCTGGGTTACTATCTAAAACTGGAGAGCTATAGAGCCAAGGACTAGAGATGGCTCTTAGAAAAGTTTGATCAAAAAATCAATTACTGGTGCAATAGGGTGTTATCTTTGGGAGGCAAGTATGTTCTAGTTAAGGCTGTCTTGGAAAGTCTTGCAGTTTACTGGTTAGCTTTAACACATATCCCACTTTCAGTTTTAAACAAAATTAGACAAATGATCTTTTCTTTTCTTTGGTCCGGCAACAAGAAGGGCATAAGCTTTCATTTATGAAATTGGGAAACGGTTTCGAAGCCAAAGATTTATGGAGGTTGGGGGTTAAGAAATCTGTACATTTTTTATCGGGCCTTGGCAAAAAATACCTTTTGGAGAGTTCTGACAAAACCTAGTATTTGGAATAGGGTGACAAAAGACAAATATCTGCCTCATGAATAGGTTCATACATGGTTAAGATCGACATCAACAAAGGTGACTTATGGATCTTAGACTTGGAAAAACTTAATAAATTCCTTATCGCTAGTTCTTCAATGGCTAGCTTCGAATCCTGGAACTAAGCAGTCTATTGTTATTGGGAGAGATTTCATTTTGGGTTTGGGTACTGATTCAATGTTAGCTAAAGAGTTAATTGAACGTTTGAATCATAAAAATGTTTACTTAATTTACCAAGCGAGTTGTGAGCAAGCAAAGGGGAACATATGTACCAACTGGCTAGACAATACAGCTCTGGAGCTTGAGGGAGATATAGCTAGCGAATGGGAAAAGTATAATCAAGATTTGATTAGCATAAGAATACACCTCTAGGAATGCCCAGATACTTTACTATGGACGAGAGGTGACAACACAGGCCAACTAACAATCAAAAATGTGTATAATGCAATTGCAGAAAATATTTGGTCGAAAAAAGTAGATGGTTGGAGGAGAAAGTTATGGAAATGGGATTGCCACTTAAAAATCAAGTTATTTACTTAGTTGTTCGCTGAAAATAATATCCTTACCTGGGAAAATCATCAAAAAAGAGGATGGGTGGGTCCAGACATATGTATCCTTTGCAAAGATAGTAATGAGACATGTACGCACCTATTTGTGAATTGCTAATTCACTAGTGCAGTATGGAATAAGGTAACAAATGCTCTTAATTTGCCAAGTGGGTGGACTGGTCCAATAGTGAATGATTGTTATGAAAACTAGAAAAAGTTGAATCCATCCTACTCTTCGCTGCCTGCTTTTCTTAGTTGGTACATTTGGAACGAAAGAAATTTAACTATCTTTGATGCAGGTTCTCCCTCATGCCAGAAGGTTTCCTTCAAAGCTATATGAGCAGTTAGTATATATGGAATCAAGGAAAAAGTCAATCCTCCTCGTAATGCCCAAACAAATCTTTCGATTGGAAAAGCTATTGCTTGGTTTGACAGAGCATCTC
The DNA here is from genome assembly GCA_900067695.1 of Picea abies. Classification (NCBI taxonomy): domain Eukaryota; kingdom Viridiplantae; phylum Streptophyta; class Pinopsida; order Pinales; family Pinaceae; genus Picea; species Picea abies. The sequence continues at coordinate 16,230 of CBVK0100413877.1, forward strand.
AACAAAGAGGTGAAAAAAGTGGGGCTGGAGGCAAGATTATGATTAATAGTAACACTTCTTATTTATGGACTTTCAATTGTGGCCAAGGGACAAAGACTAGGGCTGAACTCTTGGGGGCTTGGGCCTCTGTTACCTTGGCTACTAGATTGTCAATTCCATACATGCTATTGCTAGGGGACTCCAAGATTGTAATTGAGTGGCTAAAACAAGAGGGAAGACCTCCAGGCGGTAGCTCTAGAAAGCTGGAAGGAAAGGATCATAGAAACTTTTCCACTCTTCAGGGATATCTCCTTTGCTCATATTTATAGAAAAGAGAATATAGAGACACACAAAATGTCAAAAAGGACTTATCAAATATGCATAGAAACATTGCTTTTACACAATGAAAAGATGGTAATGAGGGTCCCACTCATTACTTGAAGTTGAAGTTATATTAGTTACAACAAAGTTAGTTATTAATCCAGCTTCTTGATGGACAGATCTTATAGTCATAGTACTGTTTCAAAGTTATTTGAGGGTTAATTCCTCTTTTTGTACTCTGTATCTTTTTGTCTTTTGTGAGTTGGAAGCTTACTTTTGGGTTAATGTTATGAATGCTATGAAAAAGCTATGCTTAATGCTATCACATAGCTCGTTTTTTAAAGGTCCTATGTCTAAGGACACTTGTAAGAAAACTATTTGAAAAATTTCGTGTGAAAAAAAGTGATTAGCATTTATGGAGATTGGTTCTAAAAAGTCCACATGTAACCATTACATTGTCTAAACAAGCATGTGCACATTTATGATTCACAAACTAGTTGTTTTCTTAATTTCTACGAGTCATATGGATCTTAAGGGATTTATTCTGAGTGGCGCATGTAATAAATGATAAACCAAAGTACCTTATAAACATCAATCTAATCTAAAGTTTGACTAGGTTTAATGAGATAAAAATATATAGTGTGATATGATGGGGTGCATCATGTAAATTACACATGATGATGTTTCCATGTATAATTATTCAAATGGTAAAAATAAACGAAACATTAATAATTTTAATTATCATTAATTATATTTCTTATTAGTTTTTAAAAAATAACTTTAAAATTTTTCAATTGCCTAAAATGTGGGTTAAACTTAATTATTACAAAAATTATTTTTAATTATTTTAAATTGTATGATTTTTTTTTTTATAAGTAAGAAATTTTATAAAGAACTTTCAAAAACTAGAGTTACAAAATTTGCATAGTGCCGTGCTGTAATAACTGAACTGTTCTAGAGGGAAACTAATTCAGTCAGTCGGTATTAGGACCAAAGTAGCTAGCAATCTTTTAGTAGTTGTAAGCATAGTTTAAACATAGTAAACTAAGAACTAGAAGCAAAAAAGTTATTCGAGTGGTACAAAGGTCAGACATGACATGTGGACAGAGGTCATCCACTTGGCTTGTGGCTTTTCCCTCCCGATGGAGAGAAGACAAAGGTCGTTGGGTCTCAGGGCTCCTCTTCAACAATTGTCCCCCTCCATTCCATCTGCTCTTGCATGGCTGCATCCTTATCACCACTTTCCTTTTCGTCGCCAGGCCGAGTGCTTCCCATTTCCCTGGACGCATGCATGCCTGATCATGCTGCAACTTGCTCACCGAGTGATTCTTCTGCAAAGGGCATGTACTCCGCGTCCATATCCACGTGCATGTCTGGACCCGAGTCTCCATCTCCTGTGGGAAGCCCCCCACCCCCTGAGTCGCTTGCATGTATGTACTCTGCCTGAGTGTACTTTGTTGTCCCAACTGCAATCAGTGAGGAGTGGAAGGTCCCCTGGAAAGAGGAGAGGATCTAGAGGAGCGCAATAGTCTTACTGTCCAGTATCTCCAGTCGAAACTGGAGGTCATCCAATCCCTGTCGAAGCTCGAAGAACAGACCGTGGAGAATGGCGAGGCTATCCTGTAGTTGTGAATCTTGGATGGAGTCTGAAAAGGAATGTGGCCCCGATTGGGTTCTCGGGAAAAAGGGTGGTGCTCCCAAGGATGGGCGAGTGTAGGAATTCTCTGGCAGGCCTAGTGCACTAGCTGGTGAGTTCAGTGGGACTATGAGAGGTGACATTGAAGAAGAAGCCAAGTTGGAGATGGGTCTTGGGTGAAAACCCAGTGAACTATCGGAGATAGCTAGCCCTTCAAGCCGGGAAGCTGGAGGGGAGGAGGGGGCGCTTGGGAATTGCTTAGGCTGAGACTATGAGGAGTGCGAGGGGGATGAACCAGGGGAAGAGCCTGGGGAAAGTGCAGGCACTAGAGAGAGGACCAGTGGAGGTCGAAGTGGTTGCTAGGGAAAGCCTTGCCTTGGCTTACGTCTTTGCCTTGGCATTCTAACGACACAAGGGGAGAAGGGAAGCACAGGGGAAGGGCCTAGGTAGACTAGGAGGAGCTCGAGATGAAGCTAATTGCAGGGGCTTGTAGCAAGGGAGGAAGGATGGAATAAGGCATGACTTCACAGTTGAATAAGGAGGCGATGTCGCATGCACAGAGTAATGGCAAGTTCATTGAGTTGAGCCATGGAGGGGACAATAGGAGCAGGCCAAATGCATCAGGAGTAATGGTGCCTGGATAAAAGCAAGTGAGATTTAAATGCATAGGGGTGGCGGTGGGGTGTGCCAGGCTTCAATCATATGGCCCTTGCCATACTGGCCATTTCACGCCACCTCCGAGTGCCATGTGTCCCGCACTATTACCCCATCCGAAGGGTGTTATATTATGAATTTTAAAATAATTAATTTTAAATCTTTTTGTTGTCTAAAATATTGGTTTAACTTTACTAAAACATAATAATTATTTTCTTAAATTTGTCCAAAACATGATTTGAAATATATTATTAAAAAAATAGTTTTAATTATTTTGAATTTATATGATATGCTATGGGTATAAATCTTAAATTTGTCCATAGCATGGTTTGAAATA
>CBVK0100413878.1:0-19155 GCA_900067695.1 Picea abies
TAGGTATGTGATTATAAGTAATAAAATCAAAGTATCATTCCAAAAGTCATACCCATAGGAATCGTCAAAGTAGAGAAGGGTTTCACACATGGTAACTATCGTTTAATAGACATACGGATAACTGGGAGTCTAAGAGAACCTCGAAATACCAAACACCATGTGAAATGGTGTCGCATAACAGTTCTATAAAGATTCTATACTCAACTACATTATTCATTAATGGCTCCAAAAAAACGCCACCAGAAGACACTAGTTGACCCTTGGGTGAGTAAATGGCTAAAGCGATGAAAGTCATGTTTTGTGTATGATGATTGAGACTGTCTATGAATCCTCAGTAAACTGAAAACTCTGCTAACATTTTCCAACAAAGGGAAAACTTTATAAGAAAGCCGATGACACAAGGGAAATAATAATATATATACACTAAGATACACTAGTATACAAAGAGTCACACCCAAGGTTGAGGGCTCAAGAATAATATATTTTAAGGTAGAGCCCATTTCTGGGCTCAGCGTATTCCCTTCATAATCTTCCAATTCATAGTCTCCCTTCTCTAAAACGCATCACACGATATAAGGACCATGCCACATGGGGTTGAACTTTCCAACCCCCAACGATTCTTTGGCTTGGTCATATAGGAGAACCAAGTCACCCTCAACATAATGTTGAGGAAAGACATACCTATCATACTGAACCTTAACACGTTGTTTATTCTCTTTGATAGTCATAGAGGCATCTCGACGCTACTCATCTAGATGTTCTAGGTGCATGAGTCATTCTTCAAGATCAAATGTGTCAGGTAGGAGCTCAATTTCCAGTTTAAGTGAAGGGATTTCACATTCAATCAACAGGATCGAATCCACACCATGTACTGACTGAAAAGGAGAAAAAATGGTGGAAGTCTTAACCAAGGTTCGATATGCCTAAAGTGCAAGGTAAATAATTAGATGTTAGACAAATTTACTCTGGCTGACCATTTTTTGCAAGATGGTCTTGAGAGATTTATTCATAGGCTCTACTTGTCCATTTTCTTGGGGATAGTAAGGGGAAAAATGACCATGCTTAAACCCCAATTTTGATGCTAACTCCTTCATCATTTCATTATGAAAGTGACTACCATGATCGGTGACAATCTCCTTTGGGATTCTGAACCGGGCTATAATTTGGTTGAATACGAAGAATGCTACCTCCACCCATTTAGTGAAGTAATCCATGACCACCATAATATGCGGATGCTCCCTAGTCAAAGTTTGGTTACATTCCATAAAATATGCCCCCCAATTGGTGAAGGGACCGACGGTAATGATTGGGTGAAGAGGGGTTCGATGCGAGCGCATTTTCTAAGTGAACACCTGGAAAGACTAACACTTCTTGACTGCTTCAACACAATGTTAAAAAATTGACGACCAAAAATAAACAGCTCACAATATTTTTTGGGTTTTCACAAGCCCAGATAGATGACCACCACAAGCCCCACTATGACATTCATTTAGAACTGACTCAGCTTTATCATGAGTCAAGCAATGATGCAAAATATTATCTACTCCTCGAAGATACAAAGTGTCACCAATGATAAGGTAGTTTTTGTATTGATGACATATATGTTGTTGATCGTCTCTCGACAGATGCTGGGATAACTTCAAGGTTTGATAATAAATTATAATGTCTCCATAATAGGGGTCCAAAGACAAGATAAGGAATATATGTTCATCTACAAATGAATCGTCATGAATAACATACTCATTTAGTTGAGGGAAGTTTGATATCAACTCGAAAAAAACTAGCGATTTATTATATTTCTCCAAATAAAATTCGAGGTCAAATTATTGCAAAATAACAATCCACTTATTGTATTTCCCCCCTATAATAAACCTAGGAAAGGAAGGACATATTGAAATGGATTGATATTTGCAACTATGATAGTTTTGCAAAGCAATATATAATTCCATAATCTATGAAATGCATGTACAACAGACAGGGCTAGCTTCTCGACGTGAGAGTACTTAAGTTTAGGGCCACCTAAATTTCAACTAATATAGTAGACAATGTTCTCATTGAGCTCATCATCCTCCTAAACCAGAACCATACCAACCATACCTTCAGATGCAGAGATATAAATAAAATAATCTCTATTGTAGTTCAGAGGCTTCAACAGAGGCATCGATACCAAGGATTTCTTAAGAGCATCGAAGGATTATTGGGCTCGCTTGTCCCATATAAAAAAAGTGTCCTTCTTCAAAAGACACACAAAACCGTTAGTTAAATTGGCATAGTTCACTATGAATTGATGCAAGAAGTTATCCTTCCCCTGTAAACCCTAAAGTTGTTGAGTATTTTGCAGGGGAGGAAATTGAAGTATTTCTTCAACCTTCATAGGATCCACCATCATCCCATGCTCAAAGACTAAAATTCTTAAGAGATGGCTAGACCTCACATAATATGCACTTGTGAGGGTTTAAACAGATGCAATAATAACGACATCTCTCAAATACTAGTCGAAGGTGAGTAGAGTGATCTACTCTCTTGTGAGAGTGAGCAACGATATCATCGAGGTAAGATTCGAAAATATGTTTGCAATCGTGAAAAAAAAATGGCATGGCATGTTGGAAGGTTGCTCCATCATTTTTAAGGCTGAAAGGCATTTTCCAGTATGAAAAAGTTCCCCAAGGACAAATAAACATCATCTTTTGTTGATCATCGGGCTTGATTTGAATTTGAATATATCATGAAAATCCATGCATAAAGGAAAAAACTTCGCTTCCCACACACTCATCAAGAATCTGGTCAATGAAAGGAGTCGGGAAGTTGTCTTTAGGACAAGCCTTATTCAGGTCTAAAAAATACATAGATGCACGGGTGGTTCCTTGTTTCTTATTCATGGGAATGGGGTTGGACACCCATTTAGTAAAAGGAACTGAGTAGATGAAACCAACATTAGGTAGCTTCTCTACCTCTTCCTTAATAGCAGGGGCCTTCCTAGGATTAACAGCTCTAAGATGTTGTCAAACAGGTCCAGCATCCAGATAAGTATTGATATCATGTTCGACAATGCGAGGGTCGTTTCTTGGAATCTCTTCATACGACCAAGCGAATATGTCATGAAACTCTTTGAAGAGATCGATGTAGATTTGGATTTCTTCAGGCGAAAAATCTGCACTGATATATACGTTTTCAATTTTTCCAGGAATTCAAGAGATGTCGATTGTGATGGTGGGAGAAATATTCACCGTGTTTCCTTCAGCATAAACACCATGCGTATCAAGAGGAACCAAGACGTGACCAACCATCTCACTCAAGGTAGATCTAAAGTCATCCTGTTCGATCCTAACAACTTCTGGGAGGAAGTAAGAGAGATGATGTATATCATCCCATGGCCTATAAAGACCATTCGTGGCCTCCAAGATGGATTTGTTCGAAGGTAAAGTATCATCGAGGAAATCATGTGAACAACACGATGAGGTGACCCATACATGCTCTAGAACAATATACTCCTCTTTTGTCTGTGAGGAGACAAGATTCAGGTGAGCAATAGAGTTAAAAATAACTTGATATGAAACCTCTGCCACTGATAGTGGCATTTCCATCCCAATATGTGACTAAACTTCATAAGACATGGTCGGGGAAGGTAGGGTCCAAGGGTTGTTGAAATATGAAGTACGGAAAGGAGAAAACCTCATCGAAGAAGAAGACCTCCTAGACATGGCATAAATGTGGTGGATTGGTGCCATGAAATCAAAGGTACCCATCAGAGAGGAATGCATTTCGACACCAATATACTCTATTTCTGACTGAGAATTTTAGATCACTAAGAACGAAGGTCCAAATGATGTGTTAGGACTAGCATGCTCCAAGGACAATTTATCAATCGTCACCATTTTCCCTTCGTGAGGAAAACATAAAGTGAAGAAAATATACTACATGATCGTGGTCATGACATAAGTCGAATTACGCCCTAGTATTAAATTATAGTCAAGGGGCGCATCAACCACCTCGACATCCACCTCCACTGTCTTTCCACCTAACTGGACCAAAAAAGCGGGAAGATTTCTATGGGGTTGTAATGAATGACCATCAAATACTATTAACATAGTCGTAGATTGAGAGAGATTTGGAGAGCTAATGGATTTCCAACAGGTTAGGGACATCACACACGTTGCAACACCTTCATGAATTACAGTGTGTCTGATGGTATATTTCGTGTACTCCACGTGGATTTGAAAGGCCACATGGTAAGGCAAGCGAGGATTAACATCTGTGATGTCAAACTTAATAACCTTTGAGCCACACATGTCTAGAGCTCCTAAAGTAGACAACAAGGTGTTCCTCTGTGAAGGACACATATGGAGCACCTCCAAAGCTGAAATCACACAAGGGGTTTGACCCAAATCTTCGAAAATCAAATAGTTATGGGCAGCTCTAACATTAGGATTGTGGGCAGAGAGTTTTAGTACTCCTTTCGGAATACAAGGCGGAGGTTTTGGCTTCTCTATCCACAAAGGTGTTTCTAGCAGAGGACTCTGGACCTGTATCAGTCTGTGAATAACCGTAATCACGAGATCGAGTGGCTACATCAATATGAGACTTGATATTAACAAACAGACGATCATCTTAATGTTTCGATGGGTTTTGATTCCTGTTTGATTCATTTTCAGTGTTGGAGAACCCCAAATCCATGTTCTGATTATAAGGAAATGGATTTGTCATGACAGTGGGTGGTTGAGATAAGAGCCTCAAGGATTCCTCAAGTTTGGGGCATAGGTGGGTAATTTTATCATCTTTACAAAGTTTACAAGGAAACTTTACCTTCTGGTTTTCTTTCTTTCCATTACCAACATTGTTATTCGATCTATCATTGTTAGTGTTGTCCTTGGATTTGTTATTATTTATCCCACCCTTATGATTATAAGTTATATGCAACAATTTAGTTGATGCAAATGAATATTAAGAACATGTAGGAATTAGAATATGGTTGTGATTTTCTTTGGATGACCCATTTTAGTTGCTCAAACCGTGGCCTATTTGCAGTTAATATTATGTACTTAATGGCTTTAAAATTTAAATGTTTTTATGGAAATGGATATTTTTCTTTACCTCTTTGCCAACTATAATTCATAATTTAAACCGTTCCCATGTGATCCATTCCCATGTACTTCCCACACACTAACATAAACTTAAAATTAAAATAACGTATATAAATTTTAAATTATGTCAAAAAAATAAAAATTTATTAAAAACAATTTTGTTATCTAAATATAAAGTTTGAAAACTAATCTCATAACAATTTCAATAAACCAAAATGGAAATATATTAAATATAAATTTGCAGAACTCATTTCATAGTACTTGTCTTTCTATTCAATTTGAATCAAATGCAACTTTCTAATACATATAGGCTCAAAGCCATTACAACATACTCATTATGAGCTTTATTCTTGTCATTTATGGGAATTCAACTTGGGTGGAGAGGATAAAAATCATTCCTCCCAACCATCCAAGATAAACCCAATTGACTTCAATACACTATAATTATTTCAATGCAAATAAAAATACATATCCATATTTCATCTTGTCTCATGATGCAAATCATGTCGGTGGGAACTATGAACTGTTACATTACAAGAAATTTCCTAGATGTTATTTCGAATAATCTAATATTTACTTGTCACTAATGTGAAAATATGTCGAATGGCATTGGAATTGTATTATGCATAACATCCATTATAAAGTATTAAATAGGGAAACAAAATGTAAATAAAATTGCAGGGACATTATTTTTAGTGTTATTTATTGTTTGATAGAGATAGAGTTTGATGTGCAGTCTAGAAAAATATTTGGGAATAATAGTATACCAGGAACAAGTTCCAGATACCCAAAATAAATTTGAAGAAGAAGAAACCATGGAAGAAATGAAAAGGAAATAAATAGAAGTTGTTGAATCAAGGGAGAAAAATAAAAGAAAAGAAGATGAGGTTGGACAACAAAAATAGAAAGAGGATGAAGAATTTGTAGTATCCAAAGCTGATGCAAAAAAAAAAAGAGGAAAATAAGAAAGAAGGAAGAAAAAGTTGAAAGAGAGAAACAAGAAGAAATTACACAAGCTAAAGAAGAAGAAGAAACAACGGTAGGATAAGAAGAAGGAGAAGAAGTTGAAGCTAAAGAGAAAGAGACAACAAAAGTAGTAATGGAAGAAGAAATAAAAATAGATGAAGAAGAAAGGAACAATGATGCATTCCCCATGGACATGAACATTCTGAGGTCATCAACTAATATCCCTCTCATAGGAAGACAATTCCCATTGGGTGAGATAGGATTGGGAACATTCATGCCCTATATGGATTCAAAGCTACCCAACTTGAACACCTTCAGATTCGAAAAGGATTTAGGCAAAATAGTTTTGCAAAAAACTGGAAAAATCCTAGTGGTTGGAAAGGATCCATTATTAGTATCGAGAAAAATCAATGTAACTGAAAGCATAAGAAATGACTTACTTTCAATCGCTTCGATTGAAATCCCTATCACATTGGCCTCATAACCAAATATCAAAGATACAGTGTGTGAGAGTGAAGAGAAAGAAAAAAGTATTAGAGATCTAGAAGAAGATGTCATGGTAGTAAAAGCGACAGAGATAGAATTAAAGAATTCAAGTTGTGTATCGAGGGAGTTAGGAAACACCTCCAAAATCTTGAAATTGATATGTATGTGAACCTACAAATATTCCAACAATTAATTACATAAATCATGGAACAACATATTAGATCCCAAGAAAAGATACATAGTTCACTGCCATCAAAGAATCATTAAATAAGATGCAATGTTGGTTGACTAAGAATCTAGATACCCTTGTAGAATTACTGTGCATTTTAGAGTGGGAAAGAAATATCAATTATTTTTGAATCGACAATTGCCAATAGGATGGTGAAAAGCTTGTAAGAGAGTTGAAGGATTCACTATTGATTTGTGGATAGCTTCAAAACGAAACATATATATTATCTCACAAATACCATCTTCCCCAGATCGAAGAGATAGGAAAGACAAATATTGATGAACCTAGATTTTCATAGGTTGAACAAAACATGAAGTATAGACAAACAAATGCTAGGGATGTGACCAGAGTGATAATAGACTGGATGGATGATCACCTAGTGAAGCCAACAAGAACGGATAATATGATCCAATCATTCATGGTTAATTTAACAAGGGATATGAAGACTCTCTCAAAGAATGTAGCTACTCACAAGGCCAACTTAGAATCACTCCTTTAACACAAAATTGTTTCCATTTCGAGACAAAAAGAGGTATGGGAATCCTACTTGAAGGACAAGCATAAATGAAAGGAAAACAACATCAAATCTAAAATTACTCTCAACCACCCTCTTTTTTTTCTTTTACTATCATCGTTACACAATTTTGTAACATTTGAAACTTACGTCTTTTACTATCATCGTTACACAATTTTGTAACATTTGAAACTTACGAAAAGAAATTTGAAATGGGAGACAAAGAAACATGTAATTGCTTCTTGCAAAACCCAAGAAAACCTAATAGTCAATTACTTAAGGAGTTGTAAATTCAGGAAGAGACCCACTTTCAAGGGGCTCTTCAACATTGTAATTTTGGGGAACTAATTTTCTGAGATAATATTGAGAATGCCTTAGGGCCGATTTTCTTGAGAGATATACTATTTTTTCTAATGGTGGTTTGATTTGAACTATTTTAAGTAAATGTTGGGTTGTATGGAAAAACTGTAATAATTTTGCTGTACTTATATACTTCTCTTCTGTGAATAGGATTTTTCTACAATTGGTGTTTACTCTCTTATTAATTATTCTAAGATGATGAGAAATTTTATGTATATGAATGTGTATCTTAGAATAATATGGTTGTGCTTTCGTATGCGATGTTATTAACCATGTTTCTCTCTAACAACTAACTAAAAGAAAGTTATTGCAGGGGTTATTATCAATTCAATTTGTTTGTCAGTTACACTTAGTTGCTCCTAACTAGGATAACATAGACTAGACTTCATTTATCCAAGTACCTTAGTCTATGTTTGCGTCCCCTCTTACATTCAAACAATTCATTCAACCCCCAATTCAATAATGGTAGTTGAGTAGGAATCTGGTTGGGTATCCTAATCCAATGTTGTGTAGTCTAATTGGGACAATGTACCGGGGAAAACCCCTCTCTGTTAAAGGGAATTTTCCCTGTGTCAACACACTGTCATGAGAGAATTGAAATAATTGGGTTCCAAAACTTTATATAAGAATGAAAACACTTGTATAAATGAGAAATGAAATCATGTTATCAAAAAAGACAACATATTGGTGCAAAATGAGCATATTGATTATAAAAGTGATATAAACAATGAATCATACAATGGGATACCTACTAAGACATTAATACATGGATTTACAAAGTCATGTCAAATCTATGACTTGCATGAAAAGATAATTGAATATGCACCTACTTAGAGACACCATCCACTTGGAATTTTCAAGGACAAGTATGCAAAGGAAATGAACCTTCCAACACTATTATATGGAGAACCATGTAATTATGACATTACAAGAAAGTTTAGCTACAAAATAAAAATTCAATTGGAATTGCTACATGTAAGTGGTGACTTCTCGTGTGGCACTATAGGTTTGTTTTTTAAAACAATGCAAATAACTATTGAAAAAGTGCTTCCTTACATATGGGTACAAGGGTACAAATAAGAAAAGGACAATTAAGAGGAATAAATATATTAGAAAAATATGTTAGGTACAAACCCAACTTAGAAAAAATACTCAAATATGATATTGGCTACATTGATTTCAAGAACATACACATTCCCCCTAACTACTTTCAACCAATCAAATTTTTTTTTTTTTCAATGATAGGGCAGCTAGGTCATCCAACTTTTTCTGACATTTACAAGCACGGAGCACCAATGGAATGCATTGGTAACTACATTTACTGAGTTGTATAATTGAAAATAAAAGGGAAAGCATATTGAAATATTAGAGGAAAATGGCATTGATTACCTTGTGAGAAAAGATCCAGTAACATGTAATCGGTACTATACACATACGATGAATGCTATAAAGCAATTGATGTGTAATGATGGAACATTTTTTGGGAAAGTATTAGGCTATTACTTTGTAACATAGATCCAAAATAGAGGAACTATGCATGCACATGGATTGTTGTGGATAAAAGATGCTCCTATATATGGAAGAGATAGTAACTAAAAAATTGAAGAGTTTTTGGACAAATACATATCTTGTGACATGGGATATTTGGATCCAAAACTTTCCAAAATGCACATGTATCACCATATAAGAATATGTAAAATGTGAAAGAATTCACATTGTTTGCACAATTTTCCTATTCTTCCAATGAAGAGCACAAACGTACTTGAACCTATTACTTTAGTTGACAAAGTTCTTATCAAAAATTCAAAGTTCATGTTTTCATTTAAAAATAAATAAATTATGATTACTTGGTAATATTTGAATATTTCTTAATGGAAATGGATGTAACATAAGAGGAAAGCATTTGATTAACACAATGTACAATAAAGCAAATGACAATATTTTCTGAAGTGAAAAACTTCACATATTTGGAACAATAGTTTTGCAAAGGACATGACCAATGCTAGCACTGTATTGCAATTCATACATGACCAATATTGATAGGTTAATGGAAAATTAATTTAGAAGAATATGCGAGGAACATGAAAAGAGTAAAATTAATTCTACTAAATTAATGCATCTGTTCAATCTGCAACTGTTTACCATAATAGTATGGATATTGATCACTAATTATGCTCCAATGTATCGAATCGATCCATAACCATTTACAGTAGTAGTGTTTCTAGATTATGCTCCAATGCATTTATAATAGTATGGATATTGTATGTGTAGGTAAATGATTACAAAAAGACTGCCATGATATAAAACACCAATCAGTATTAACTTTAAATTGAATGTAGGCTAAACAGTTCACATCTCATAAAAACTAACGTACAATACTATTATGATACATGATATTTGTGGTAGTGAGGTTGAGGTAATGATTGCTAATAATTTAAAAGTGGCAATAAAAGATTGAGTAAATATTAATTTTTATTAATTATGTAAATGTGGCAATCATATGGCTAGATAATAATTTATTAATATGATCAGGTAAATGTGAAAAGTAAATAGGTTAACGGATGCATTTATAAATGCAAGGAAGTTATGAGTATGAGCATTAAATCTCATTCATTGATTTGGAAGGACTACCAAGAATATGACATCATCTTTAATTGCTAGCAATAAGATTAGGGTTTAGAATTAAAAGATCATTAAATGTGCCCATTGCCAATAGGTGTACGTCTTTTGGCGTAAATATGAAAATAATAACTTTTTAAAAATTGAATGTAGGCCAAACATGGCCATAATTTTAAATTGAATGCAAGCTAATGGTTCACATCCCATAAAAACTAAGGCACAATACTATTATGATACATGCAATTAGTGGTAGTGAAGTTGAGGTAATGACTGTTAATAATCTAAAAGTGGCAATAAAAGGTTGAGTGAATATTAATCTTTATTAATCATGTAAAGGTGGCAATCATATGGCTAGATAGTAATTTATTAATATGATTAGATAAATGTGAAAAAGTAAATAGGTTAACTGATGCATTTATAAATGCAAGGAAGTTATGAGCATTAAATCTCATTCATTGATTTGGAAGGACTACCAAGAATATGTCAACATCTTCAATTGTTAGTCATAAAATTAGGATTTAGAATTAAAAGATCATTAAATATGACCATTACCAATAGGTGTACACCTTTCTGCTTAAATATGTATAAAGTGTAAAAGTTTTATGTTAGCCTATACTAAAACGAACAGACAGGATGACCGTAGGGAAAAACACTAGGTAAGAATATTGCGAAAGGAATAAGACCCGATAACAACAATGATTTGGATTTGGACAGTTCGAAGATCATAAATTCAAATATGTTTGCATCGATACTAATGATCAATGAATTGGCCATGTACAGTCCATGATGGGAATCTTAGACGGGTTTTTAAATTTGCAATGAAAATCGATAGTAACGCAAATATCTAGAAAATGGATACTAACAGAAATGTGTCCAGTTCAACTTCAATATTAATCCAGGTGCAACTTAAAGCAAATATTCTTCAGATACAAGATGAAACCGGGTGCATATAAGCGCTAAGTGTACACTGTAAATGGATCTCTACTACACAAATATGTCCAGTTCACGCAAATATTCTTGAGATACAAGATGAAACCAAGTGCATACCAGCATTGAGTGTACACTGTAAATGGATCTCTACTACCCATTAGGTAGGTACGACTTGACTCTAACTTGATAGATGCATTGGCATTGACAATATAGGCATCTGCTCATTGTCTTCCTACCTTGAAAAGTGTGCTAAATTCCAAAGGATTGATATAAGTTGTTAAAAGAATTAGGCTATAGTTAACAAGAAATTTAGTGGAAGTTCACCTGTGTTCAATTCTCAGTGCAACCAATTTACATTTCTAACACGTTTCAAACCTTCACCCCAAGCTGCCAAAGTGCTTCCGATTCAGCTCTAGATTAAACAAGAGTTCACTATGCCCAAGAAATTGGGTCTGAGAAGATTAAGCAGAAAAAAATAAGATTATTGATGGGTTTCAAACTCCTAAATTCCTAAACTGTATGTGCATAGTTGAAAACTACAATTTATATACTCTCCATTGCCAAGGAGCAGGTACATCATTACATAATTTTGGACTAGAGAGGGAGAGGAATCCGCCCAAAGGAAAATCAAGATGGATTTCAAAACTAGAACAGATCCAGATCCTGGAAGCCATTTTCATTTATGATATGGTGAACTCGCCAAGAGAACAAATAAAAAATATCAGAGCCCAGCTAGAGGAATTTGGAGAAAATGAGGATGTCATGTATCTTATTGGTTTCATAACAGAAAATCTGAAAACGAAGGCAATGACAATTGCAAGCTGCACAAAGATCTAAATCTAGCATGAAGACTGGGACCCAATCTTCAAGTTCAATTATACCATACCATACCAACCCATCGGCCAATACATGCACAATAACATTGGAGATCAATACTGCTCTTTTGTTGTGCAGGTTTCTTCGTTGGACAACATTATGATCCACAGGTACCATATGAGGAAATCTGCAATTATAATGAACTCAGCAGGCAATATGAGCGACAGTAGCTGCAGGCTGTCAAAGAATATTGGAAGGCTCTAAAACTACAGGAACAATATCATTCTCATGTCTTAGTTGAATGTCTTAGTTGAAACTGCCTATATGCATATAGGCTCATGCATTGCAATCATGTATAATGTATATATTGTTGTCTGGGCGATGTCTAATATTAATTTTGGTCTTGGTCTTCGGGAACAATGGAGTCCATGACTCCATCATTAATACTAACCCATTAATAACTGTCTTAATCAATGATCGTCTAGCTGATGTACCTATGGGGTTTTGTTGGATTCCTATGGCACGTTGGTGCTCGTGAATGAAAGGGGAATGATCCTTGAAGGTCTGGGCATGCAATTACGTATCTTTTGGTATGAAATCCCATGTACAAACGTTTTGGTACGTCATATATATCCCAGGCACAAATCCCTTCTCGGCAGGGACATAGCCACTCTTGTGGCACTTGTTGATTATTACATTGGGTGTTCACATGTTGCTAATCATATTTTATATTTTGTATTTAAATAAAATTGAAAAAAAAAAAACATAATATGATTTGTCAAATATAATAAATACATTGATTATGAAAACTTTTAAAAGGAGAAACCATTAGTGTATGTCCATTAAAAAAAGTGAAGATACATTAAAATATAACTAGACAACATGGAAAGTAGCATTTAATTTCTATGAAAATATAATACAAACAATGAATCTATATTAATGTATAAAATCAATCCAAAATGGAGCAACTTAGAAGCTGAAATTGAACAAATATATTTAACAGTGATGTATATATTGATGATACAATGATAGATGCAGAAAAAACAAAATACATAGTGAAAAATAAGACGTGTCCATAGGTTTTTTATGTTTGGATTTCAATTCACAAATCATCCATTCTTCATGGAAAGAAAGAAATATTATGAAGTTAGAAGAATGATAAATAAAGAGAAACAAGCAATTTTCAAAGACATTGCACAAAAAAATGTAGGGACATATTGACACCAATCTACTTGTTCCTTATATGTAGAGAAGGAACATGCAAAACATTTACAACAAAGGTCATATTTCAGATGATCATACAAATTTATGATGCACATAATATAATTGATCTTTTGAAACCAAAATGATTAATATTATCATATATAGGTAAATTTTTGTATAATGTAGGGAGAATGAGAATTTCTAATGCCTTTTAAGAAGTCCTATTTTCTTCTTATTAGGAAAGAAATGCTAGACACTTTATAAAAAATTTACAACAAATTACAAATTGTTTTCATAGATGAAGCTTCTTTAATTGGAAGTACATTCCTATATTCTATTGACAATTGTTTGAGGGATATAAAACATGTATAGACAAAATAATTTGGAAATATTGACATGGTATTTTGTCTTGATATTTATCAAGAAGAACCAATACAAGATTCTCTCATTTTTTAATAGTCAACATGTAAACAATAGCACGTGATTTTTGGAAAGACAATGTAAAGTGATTTGAACTCCATACTCCAATGCAGAAAACAAATGAAAAATGTATTCACATTTTGAATAGGATGTGAATAAATAGAAAGACAAGTGTTGATTTGGCATATGTCAATATAAATTGCATGTGACCTTTGAAAAGATCGAACATTTCCTTATATATTGGAGATCATAGATCAAGGACTAGTTAACATCCATTGGAGATCCAGTAGAAGATGTTGAACTTGTGAATACCACACTAAATCTATTTCCCTCCTCTTGGGACCCATTTGTTCAAGGGATTTTCACCAGAATAAAATATCCCAAATTCGACAAGCTATGGGAAGATTTCACCCAAGAGGAATGCAGGTTGATATCCAAGTCATAGAAAAAAAATTATGAATAAAATCAATCCCTTTCTGCGAAAGTCACAGGAAATATGGGACATTATGCATCACAATGTCCTCACAAAAATGAAAAGGGAAATAATAAGAAGCACCATGCACATGTGGTTGATGTTGAAAAACACAAATCAAAGGATTAATATTTTTTTATTTTTTTCAACACTCACAAGAACCATCACTCAAGGGAGTGACACTTGGTTCATTGATAGCGGTGTCTCCAAGCACATGGCCAGATTTAGAAACTATCTTTCCAACCTGAAAAAAAAAATGACTCTTTTCTTCATGTTTGACTCTGATTGGGTAGGGAGTGCATTGGATCAGAGGAGTACTTCTCAATGTTGATTCAGTTTGGGATTAGATATGATCTCATGTTTGAGTAGAAATAAGACATCAATGGCACTCAGTACATCATAGGCAGATCATATCGTAGCTAGCGTGGCATGTCGTGAAGTAGTGTGGGTTCGAAAATTGCTTACAAGGATATTTGATCTAGAGTTGGAGCCAACTTTGATACACTGTGACAATCAAAGTTGCGTGAATATTATAGAGAACCTTGTATTTCATGACAGGTCTAAGAACATAAATTTCAAATATCATTACATCTAATACATGGTGCTGAGAGGAGCTGTAGAGCTCGAGTACATATCCATCTATGAGGAGATAGTGAAAATTCTCACCAAGCCATTGTCAAGAGTGAAGTATGAATAATTCAAGGACAATCTTGGCGTGATGTCAAATGTCCACCCTTGTTGAGAGGGAGGTGTGTTGTTTCTTCTTATGCTGAATAATGCCCTTGGCCAAGGGTTCCCTAGATCAATCATGTGACTGTAGGGGTAATGCATTGTTAGACCTGATGAGATAAGAAACATCGTGACACACACAGTCACGAGGACTATGGGAGTATAATTGTGCTACTGGATGAGACTATAACTATGGATGATGACATATTGTAGTAGTTGTGTGCTACTAGTTAATTGTTTCATAATTATAGAGACATCGACTATGATTATGGTTGATGGAATATTATAGTAACCGTGTTTTACTAGTTGATTTCTACATAATCATAGGTATGAATATGGATGATGGTAATGTAGTATTTTTGTGCTAGCAAATTGTTTCATAGTCATACGGATCCTGACTATGGATGATGGAATTGTAGTAGTTGTGTGCTACTAACTAATTGTTGTGTATTCATGGAGATGACAAACTATGATTATGGATGATGGCATATTGTATTAGATGTGTGCTACTAGGTGATTGTTGCATAATCATAGAGACTACTAGATTGCATGGTGGTAGCTTCTGTCTCTCGATAGTAGTTGTGTATTACCGTGGATAAACAAAGTCTTTTTCTATTGGATGGCATTGTTGTAGTTGTGTGCTACTAGTTGATTTCCATGGAGACTACCAGCTCACATTGGGAGTAGTTTTATGCTAATTGATTACATAGATTGTGACATATGATTCGAGTTACCGTTGGAACTGTGGTAGTTGTGTGTTTCCAGTTGATTGCAAAGTATTCAATGGCTACTAGATGAAGACATCATGAAAGATAACTCCCTCGCTAAGAGGGAGTGTTGATGTTTGTTAGCTACGGGAGGAAATTTCCCTCCTAGATGACATTTCTTATATGAATAACATAAAATATGTCATTACCAAAGAAATATCTACTTTTGAATGGAATCATCATTGTTACATGATACATTAATATTGGCATGTTTCAAAGAAATGACAAAGCACAAAGATTAGAAAAGTACATCTGCAATCTCCATATTCTCTTAGACAAAAGAATCATTTAGAAAGGCCACTTATTTGTCATATGTGGTCGAATATAATGAATGGAAAGTACAACATATTTATATTAGAAACATATTCAAGTGATCACGATATAATTTCTCTTTTGCTAGAACTATCAAATACACCTAAATCATAGTACATATTATCATATTTCAATATTCATGTTACATATTTACAAATATGTCTCTTTTTTGTGCTAGACCAAGTAACTATGCAACATACATCAAGAGATTGGTAGAGTATATATATGCTATGGATTAATAAAGAAAATTTCTCTTTTGCTAGAACTATCAAATACACCTAAATCATAGTACATATTATCATATTTCAATATTCATGTTACATATTTACAAATATGTCTCTTTTTTGTGCTGACCAAGTAACTATGCAACATACATCAAGAGATTGGTAGAGTATATATATGCTATGGATTAATAAAGAAAGAGCTGAGTTGGACTAACAATTTTGATTGTAATTCATTGAAGTTTATTCAACAATATATAATATATGAAAAATACAATCTGTTCTGTAAAAGAAAAAATAATCAATCATGGAAGAGAAGATAAAAAATGTATACATTTCTTAATTTTTTTATACTTCTATTCATTTGCATCTCATTAATTATTTGTTTCTTTTGTGAATTGCATCTTGTTTTTACTTATTGATATTTTCTCTTGTTCATTGCATTTGGTTTGCATCTCATTGATTATTTGTTTCTTTTGTGAATTGCATCTTGTTTTCACTTATTGATATTTTCTCTTGTTCATTGTATTTGATTCACTAACAACATCGAAATAAATAAAATAGGTGAAGAAAAAGAGAAAGTTATATTTGAAATGGTGGAAAAAACTCAACAATAACATTTCAAAAATATGTTCATATTAATATTCAAAGAAATGCATTCATTTTATCAAATGATATAAATATATTAATATGGATATTAGCTAAGGTCATGCCTCTTTAGATTTGTTTAGCAACACTGTCCACTTGTTGTTCTCCATGCACTACAATTAAATCACCATTAAAATAAGTCTTTAAATGCTTGAAACATGGTAAAGGAATTAAACAAATGAAACGCAATCTATATTAAAGACTAAATTATGACTTGATCAACGTTTAAATTATACCGTCAATCAAACAAATATACTACCAAAAATCTTTAGTATACGTTTAGCGTTCGTATTCAAATCGGAGCATTTCAAAACTTTTCAGAGCCACTTTTAAAAGATCTGATACTACTTTTATAGACACTCATACAATATCACTTTGGTAGTTAGAAACATTATGAGGACAAATAGAATACCTATAAATATTTTCGTTAAAAAACAAATTTAATAAATTTAAATTTATTAATGTTTTATTTCAACAGTGATAACCTACCAAGCACTTGTTACAAAATTTGTTTAGTTTGTTTCATTATAACACTAACTAACTAACTTTATTATAGCAAATAGACTTGTACAATATTTTAAAATTATCAAATTACATATAGTGTATATATATCACTATTCACTACCATCATCTACACATATATCACCCTTCTCTATCATTATTATCATTATCAAGGAAGAAATTTCAAAACCAAACAACCTTGTTAAATTTGAGGGTTTTGATAATTTTAATGTTAATTTGATAATTTAAAAAAAACATTTAATCAAAAAAATTGACCTATAAATTTTTTTTTAACCTTAACATTTGAAAGCAATTTAAACAAAAGCAATTTATTGATTAAAAAAATTAATTAATTTACATAAAACTTTTTAACCATAAAATATAACAAACAATTTACACATCAAAAACTTATAAAAAAAATTGAAATTAACCTATAAAAAAATACCCATAAAAATTTACCTATCAAATTCCAACCCTAACCATCATTTCTATATCACGGCCATAAGATCTCTCAATGCCAATCATTGCTGCCCTGTTCTTGAATAGCGTCAGTATCATCATCAAGTGTACTTTACGATTCTTCAGTGCAATTATCAATGTAATCCCACATTCGAAGGGCTAATGACTTTGTAGGTTTGTCTGTTAGAGGCGGGAAATAACTACCACCACCACTTAAAACCGCGCTACACGTATCATAAAAAAACGGAAGCCTATCAGTCTGTCGTATGCTTTCTTGATAAATATCCAATACCATCAGAGCCTTCTCTTTGGGCATGCCAAAGAACGAATCCACCAGCTTCCCTATACAGGCGTTAATGGCTGCATAGACATTGGGACATTCCCTGACAATTAAAAGGAGGGCATCCTGAATTAAGGAGTTCATTGCGACCTGGCTTCCTTGAGGAGTGCAGTCTAAGAGGCAGCCGAGCACTCGTTGCAGGGATGGCAAATACAGCAAAACTTTTTCAATTTCCAGATCCTCTATTTTTCTGGTATTTTGACTTTCGACCACTATATCAAACATGAAAAACCTGTTGCATACAAGTCTCTGACTCAAATAACACGAGTATGCGCGAACCCAGGCAACGCATTCCATGGCTAGAGGGCTGGACCGGTCATCGAATTGCGACATTGCATTCAGTTCCCTTATATGATAATTGTACTGCGACTCTAATTCCCCGAAAGAAGGGTGGCGAGCATCCATCGCCAGTCGATGAATGACTGCCAATGTCTTCACAGCAACAGTCCAGTTCTTGGCACGCCTTAACCGCTCTCTGACAATACGCATTACATAAGGGTACAGCTCTTGGTCCTCAGTTTCAGACACCAGGGCTACCGCGTGTTCTTCCTCCGGAGGATTTTCGTCGTTAGCAGTGGCATAATTAACTGAATTTGTGATGAAATCAAAGCGCGTAAACCTCCCGGAAGCGATATCCTTCACTCTACTTAGCCAGGTCTTCTTCTCCATTTCGTTTGGATTATGTCGAATTGAACTGCCCTCAATCACGATTACGATAAGGAGATGTACATATCAAATATCGTCGTTGAATCTCTATTAATAATCGTTGCGATATGTTTTTTTTTACTAATGGTCGCGTCGTTGAAACTATCTTTTGAATTTATTAACTCGACATCCATAACTATATGGGTTGGTCCAATCCCAATAATTGAAGCTATAAAATGTTAAAAAAGAGTATCCACGCATAGTATTTAAAGGAAATGAGATGACCATTGAGGAGAAAAGGAGAAAAAGAGAATTAAAGTAAAAATTGATAAAATTGTATTAAAAAAAAAAAAAGGGTAGTGAGATTAGATATTAAGATATTAAAGTATTAAAATAATAATAATAATAATAATAATAATCTATTTTTAAGGTTATGG
>CBVK0100413879.1:0-19150 GCA_900067695.1 Picea abies
TATATTTTAAAAGTATGGAACAATAAATTAATTAAGGAGACACAATTATGTGAAAAATCGTAACTTAAAAAAAGTAAATGGTAAAAAATATTTTTAAGTTTGAAAGAAGCATGAAAAAATGACTAAAACATGGTTGAATAAAAAAAATTTTAAAATTTAAAAATAAATGAAAAATAAGCATTTAAAAAAATGTGGAAACATTGTGGATCGAAAAATTTAAAATATTGAAAAACCACCTAAAAAGGGAGAGGGGGTGCTACCGGTAACACCATTTTTAAAAATGGGGTAAAAAATTGGACCCCCCCAAAACGAGAACTTTGTAGAGTTCTCATTAAGTTGGTAACTATGTTTCATTTTCTCCTCACCCTAAACCCACCAATTTTTCCCCTCCTGCACATCCCCTGAAGATCCAAAAATTAACTAGGGCTGAAATGGCTGAACGTCAACTCAAAAGTCTTTGTTATAATTGTGATGACACATATTTTCCCTAGCACAAGTGTAAGGAACAAAATTGTTTTATGGCTGTGACTAAGGATCTTTCTGAAGAAGATGTTGTTGTTTCACCTGTGGAGGAACTACCACCGCCTTCTGACCCACCAGACGTTGACCCAATTATTTCACTTAATGCCCTCACCTCTTCTTTTCTCCCCAAACTATCAAATTAATTGGTTACATAAAAAATAGGAAAGTCATCATCCTTGTGGACAGTGGTATCACCCATAACTTTATTCATTGCCGCGTTGTCCAAGAAGTCAATTGTTACATCCGTGCTGTCAATAATTTTCAAATCATGATTGCCAATGGTGGTTCCATGAAATGTGGGGGACAATGTGAAAATGTGCGACTCCAAATTGGTTAGTATCACTTGAGATCCAATATGTTTGCTATAGACATGGGTGGTTGTGACATTGTTCTTGGTGCCGAATGGTTACAAACTCTTGGCCCCATTCTCATGCATTTTAAGGACTTAACCATGAAATTCCAAAAGGAGGAAAAACAATATAAGTTCCAAGGCATCACCACAGGCTCCCTTGAGATCATTAGTTTCCATTGAATGGAAAAGATCCTCAAAAAAAGGTCATTTGGGAATTATAGACCAACTTCACTCCATTCATGTTGTATAGACACCTTCTGTGCATCCCGACCTCCAATATATCCTCTCCTTCCACCATGTTGTTTTTACCACCCCCCAAAAACTTCCCCCTTCCCATGGAGTCCATGATCATTCCATCCCTCTCATCCCAGGGAGTCTTCCTCCCAATGTTCGGCCTTATCGTCATCCTTTTGCATAGAAGAATGAAATTGAGAAAATTGTTCATGAATTACTAGAAGCTGGTGTTATCTGTCCTAGTACTAGCCCTTATTCTTCCCATATGGTCATGGTACTCAAGAAAGAAGGTACTTGGCGCATGTGTCTTGATTTTCATGCCCTCAACAAAATCACAATCAAAGAAAAATTCCCCATTCCTGTCATTGATGACCTCTTGGATAAATTGAGTGGTGCTCAGTACTTCACCAAATTGGATCTACGTTCTGGATACCACTAGATCCGTATGAAAGCAGAAGACATTACCAAGACTGCATTTGGCACTCATGAGGGTCATTATGAATACTTAGTAATGCCCTTTGGATTGTGTAATGCTCCTTCCACTTTCCAAAGTCTTATGAATCATGTCTTCTGTCCTTTTTTCCGTCATTTTGTCTTAGTTTTCTTTGATGATATTCTCATCTATAGTAAAACTTATCCATCCCATCTCTCCCATGTGAATCAAGTTCTCCATCTACTCTCTAAACATCAACTTTTCCTCAAACAATCTAACTATGCCATTGGTGCCTCATAAGTGGAATACCTGGGTCATATTGTCGGCAAGGATGGTGTCTAAGTGGATCCTAAGAAAATTGAATCTATGAAAGATTGGCCTCACCCTAAAACTGTTAGAAAAACAGGATCGCAGAGCAATAAAATAAAACAAATGCGGAAATAAAATATAGAATATACACAATACAATAGAGACATAGATATACGTGGTTCACCCAGTGTGGGCTACGTCCATTAGAGAAATTGCCAGGTCCTTCCTTTATTATTATCCAGCAAATGAAGGGACACAACCTACAACAAGCCCACTGTAACTTCCTCTCCATTCTCTCATAGTCTCCTATCTCAGAATACAATATTCATTCTCATACTTAGCCGCAATACATTTCCCTCATAAAAGAGGGTTTCCTTTTAGGGAAAAAAACCCTAACATTATTTCTATCATTAGATTAGAGACCTTATAATGAATGGTCTAGATTTACAATGAAATTACAATACACATTTACAAGGAAATTTTTCTTATGGGGGCTTTGCCCCCGAACCCTCGCCAGGGGCCCACTTGCTCCCAGACCCCCCAGCCGGGGGGATAGCACCCCCAGACCCCATAGAAGGGGTAACCCCCCTTTGTAGTACCCTGCGTGGAAGAGTGTACATTCTTCTGGGGTGTAAAGTCTTCATGGGGTATAAACACGGCTGAAAACAAATACCTTTGAATCAGGAAGATAATCAGGCTCCACAACCAACAAAAACTCTTAAGAGCTTGCGTGGTTTTCTGGGTTTAACGGGATATTATAGAAAGTTTGTTCGAAGTTATGAAAATATTGCAGCGCCTCTCACTTCTCTCCTTAAAAAGAATGCTTTCACTTGGACTTCAGTTGCAGATCATGCCTTCCAAGCCTTAAAATATGCTATGTGCTTGACCCCTGTCCTAGCCATCCTAGACTTCACAAAGACATTCGTATTGGACTTCGATGCTTCCGAAAAAGGATTTGGAGCCTTCCTCATGCAAGATGGTAGGCCCTTAGCCTTCAATAGCAAACAACTTTCAGAGTGACATTTGGGCCAATCCATTTAAGAAAAGGAAATGTTATCTATTCTGCATGTTGTGGATCTCTGGCATCCTTATTTATTGGGTCAACGATTCCAAATCAAAGCTGATCATCAAAGTCTCAAGTATTTCTTGGAACAACAAATTTCATCATCGACGCAACAAAAATGGGTGACCAAGCTATTTGGCTATGATTATGAGATCATTTACAAGAAGGGCAAGGAAAATGTAGTGGCCAATGCTCTTTCTCGGAAATATGAAGAAGACGAGTCCCTTTCTCCCTCTCCTTCATTGTACCAGATTGGCTCCAAGTTGTTCGTCAGAAATGGTTGCAAGACCCCAAAATTTCTAGCCCGCTCCACCAATTGCAACACAATTCTTCAGTTTCTCCAGGGTACTCTTGGCATAATGAAGAGCTTTGCTACAAAGGTCATTTGTATTTATGAAAACAATCCCAACTTAAATCCAAAATGATTTCTAAACTTCATGCCTCACCCACAACCGAACATTTAGGGTTTACCAAAACCTATGAACGGGTCAAACATTTTTTTTTTCCGGGAGGGTATGAAACATGACGTCCGCACCTTTGTGACTGAATGTGAGGTCTGTCAATGCAAAATGAGAGAAATTTTCAAAGCTCCAGGCACACTCCAACCGCTTCCGATTCCCCCTGCTATTTGGTGAGATATTTCTATGGATTTCATTGTGGACTTACCTAAATCAAGCACTAATTCAGTCATCATGGTGGTAGTACATTGTCTCTCCAAATATGCTCATTTTTGTGCTCTTCAACACCCATTCACAACTGCCATAGTGGCTCAAGTCTTCATGGATAATATATTCAAGCTTCATGGCATGCCTAATTCTATTGTCTCTGACAGAGACCCCACTTTTACCAACAATTTTTGGCAAGAATTGTTCAAGCTACAGGGCACCCAATTGCATCTCAACACTATGTTGAGCTCTCAACACACCCTAAAAAAGTCTCTGCCAAACTCTACTTTTTGGGTACCACTTATTGTTTAATTCAGAACAATGTTGTTTTCACTTATCTTTGTTTTCTACAATTTCTCCTTGATTCTTTAAAAGTTTCCTTGAGCATGTCGAAACCATCACAACTTAAAGGGAGTAACATTTGACTAAAGAATCAACCACTAATTCATTTCACCTAATGCGTCCAAATTTTGGCACCCAGAAGAATCAGAGGTGAAAGAAAATCGTCCTAGAAAACTAAGGATGCCGATCATCCTAGAGTCTGATCTTGAACAAATATATACCATTGACAGTCTGGGAAACACGCTCACATGGGGCGACCAAAAGATACTAGAGCTGGTAATGAAGTATTAGACATCTATACGATCTCCTATGATCAAACGAGGAAGGCCATCGTGCAAAGGACCGCTAAGAAGAGGAAGATTACTGTGGACCATTCTATTTTGGTTACCATAGAGGAAAGCTTGATCAACACAACGGATGCTCGCATGTCTGAAATAATAGGTGTGGGAAGAGCCCTCTCTGATGCTGCCTAGGATAGGGCCAGGAGGGATGAAAGAGAACTAGCAGATACTCTGAAGGAACTAGAACACTTGCACTATATTGTTGAGTATTATAAAGGCACCACATAGACTGTGACATATCTGAAGAGTGATTTTTCAAGAGTTTACGAGTACAAGAAAGAAAGAACCCTATTAACTGAAAATATAATTGAATTCTAGGAGGACACTCTCATGGCTCTCACAACATGCAAGGAGATGGAACAATGGCATGAAAGAGAGCAACAAGCGGTGGAAAGGCTCGAATACATTGAGGCAGTCCAACAGGGTCGAGAAAAGGAAGAACATGGCATTTGACCGTTAAGCAAGAATAACCTCGATTGCATAAAGAGATCCACAAAATACTGGACTAAGATGTCTTGGGACCCACATCGAGAGATCCAAGAACAATATGCCAAGTGCCAGAAGCACTGGGATACAATTAATAAAGTAATGAAAGATATCAAGCTCCCCGAGTTCGACAACCCCAGTGAGTTTATCGACATAAGAGACGTGCTCAAGATATATGCCGAACAAGACTCCCTATGGGTTGAAGAGTGTGCAAAGGTAGCCGATGTGAGGCCAGGACAGGTGCGGCAATTCACAGAACACCTAATCAGAGCAAAAACCAGGTTGCAACAGCTGAATTCCACCTTGATAAAATACTGAGCACATGCAGTGGACATCAGAGGGATATATGTAGCCCCAATGGAACAACACAGATTCCCGTGGGCCCATACTTGTGAAGAACTCTTTATCAGATGGTCCGATTATGAAAGAATCCACCCTTTTCAAGAAACAACTCGGGTGGACTGTTGAAAGACTATCAGATGATGACGCCACGTGGTGATTTTTTATTATCTCAAATTGTATTTTACCATTAATTATTGTTAAGACTTTATATTATAAATAGGAACATCGACCCATGATTTAAAGGTGGATGGTTTGTTGCAAGAACTATTTTCTTTTTAGTTGTTAGGAATTATTTTGGAGCTGCTATGAATGAAGAAGTCCTTCTGGACTAGAGACGAAGTTGTTTTCATCATATACATATGTAATTGAGCCCGGAGAAGAACTATTTCCTATTAAGTTCATAAGCATATGTAACAAATAAGATCTATCGCATATATATTGTCAAGTTATCTGGTGCAATTGCTTTGCTGTTCTTTTCTCTAATGATGGAAATGATGAATCGTTGTGTGGATATATGATGAAGGATTATGGTAAATGAATTATTTTTCTTTCTATTGATCTTATCATATAAATGTTTTCTTCTAATAATTAGTATTCTCAAACAATAATTGGATGCTCACATGGTTAACATATTATTACTAGGCCCGTGGTATAGGATTATCGTTTGCATGTTTGAGCAGCGGGTTATCCCAAGCTCAGCCTCTTCTGTAGTAGTTAAATTTTCTCTCATCTTGTTTCTTGGATAGTTTAGGTTAAAATCTCAGCTAGTGATCGAGTGCTCACACGGTTAAAGAATCATTACTAGGCCTGTGGTAAGAGATCATTGTCTGCATGATAGAGTGAGGGTTATCCCGAGCCCGACCTTTCCCAGTCTTTAGACTTCCTTATCGCTGTGTGTTCAAGTTGGTTTATACCATATTTTTTCTCACATTTATCCTAACTAAAGAGAAAATACCAAAAGAGAAAATCCCGACTGAAGGAGATGCCTCCAAAAGAAAACATAAAGCCCATTGATTAAATTAGCTGGATCACGAGATCTAGAGAACCATTCCAATCACAAACGCTGTAGAGTCTAATTGGGACTCGGTGGCAGGTTTGGTTCCTATTGTTGAGTTAAGGGGTTTAATACCCATCAACAAAATTGGCACTAGAAGGAGGGCTTGAGAATGAATGGATGAATATGTAAGTTATATGATATTCCGAACAACCTATAGATTCGTAACGACCCACATGCATGACTAGTAATTCAACACACATCCCACCTTTACCAAGTACTCTTGAAGTGGATAACTCGCCCCACTCCGAGGAAGGATATCTTCACCCTGAAATACCTTACGCCCTCCCTCACGAGGAAGTGAATCAATTTAGAAGGATTACTAGAGCTTATGCCCGACAAATCGACGCGTTGCCATTCACCCCCATCCTCCCTTGAAGAAAACAACAAGGTAGACCAATGGTCAACACTCCCGACGAAGTTTTCGTACACTCCGTCAAAGACTTAATAGACTTCGCGATCACTGAAATCCAAGAACCGCTTGACCTCATACCCGAGACGCCAGCTGACGACATCTCTGAACCTAACAATATTTTGGATGAGGAAGAACCTAACTCTGACTCTGAAGACATGGAAGAGGAAAATGGTCATGAGGAGGAGAGAGAAGTTCCACTTCAAGGAAACCAACCTTGGTTGGCTGGAGATGTCGTGGCCATCCCTAGACGAATACACAATCTCCCTAGGCACCTAGAAAAGTTGCTCCCCAAGTATGATCCTGAGACCTCAGGATTGCCCGAAGATCATATCAAGAAGTTCATACTTGTGATCAGGCTTATGAACGTTCAACATGAAGACGTGGTATGTAGACTTTTCCCCTACACGTTTGATAACTTGGCTTCCACTTGGTATTTTAACTTGCCAGTAGGATCCATAACCAGCTGGACTAAGTTCCAAAAAGACTTCCTAGACAAATTTGATGAAGAAAATACCACGGGAGCCCTTATGGTCGAATTGTTCGTGGCCACCATGACCCTAAAGTAAAGGGTCAAAGATTTCAATCAAATATTCACGACTATCCTAAACAAGTTTCATCCTGCAGCAGCACTGTCTCAAGAGTTGCAAATCGAGGTCTATGCTAATGCTCTTCTGGCCTCTATTTCCATGTTCGTTAAAAGAGCCGCTAAGCAAAACATCAAGGAGAATTTTGAAGAGGCCAAGATGATAGAGTTCTATATGAAAGGGTGTAAAGAAGGCTAGACATCTCTAGCGAGAAAAGAAAGCCAACCCCCTCCCAGGAGAGGACTCCTCTTGACTAGACCGCTGGGGAAGCCGACTGAACCAACTCTCGATAAGGGTAATGGGGATATAGAAGACCTACAACGCATGGTCAAGAAAATATCAAATGATATTATAGATATGAAAATAAATGTGAGTGAGGGAAATCGAGGCCAAAGACCCTATAAGCCTTTCTTTAAAAGAAACCAGCCTTTCAAAGCAATTGAACCTCCCCCAACCAACCTAAATGTTGACGTAGGGAATGCCGCATCTGATTCTTTCTGTACTTACTACCAAGAGAACCACTGAGAAAGGGAATGTCCTCAGTGGGTCAATGCCATGAATTTAATGGCCAATCATTTTCTAGGCGAAGTCTCTTTGACCGAACCACCCAACAATTCAACCTTTAACATTGTTGATCAGGAAGAGGCTGACCCACCAGAAGACACGGCCATGCTGATATGGAATTTCGATGTGATCGCATCTTCAGACGATCTGTTTAAACCTTAGGGATGACCCACAGAGATATCGGTGGTACAAACACGTAGTAAGGGTCAACCCGACCCAAAAGATACCGATGCCACCCATGTCTCACAAAGTAAATTAACTCCCGATCGCCCGAGAATGCCTTTCACTCCCAGTAAACAACCTCTAAGAATCCATACGTGGGAATCTCCTAAGCTAGATTATAATGTAGTCAAAGATTTGAAGAAGCTGAAAGATAATATATCAATTATGGATGTATGTAGAATCCCTTAGCAGAAAGACCTTCTATTGCAGGCTCTAAGTTCAGTAGAAAACCCAGCCACCGATGACGGTCGAGAGAAGAATCTACCCCCTCTAGATTTGGCAAGAAAACAAAAAATAAACACCTGCTTAGAAGGTAGGAAGGAGAGACCTTTTGTGCCTCCTTTCCTTTTAACGTTCAAAGTCTTCAATAGGAATCTTCACAATTGTCTGGTAGATTCTGGAGCGTCTTCTAATGTCATGCCCTTAGCTGTTTGTAATAAACTAGGTGTCATCCCTCTCAAAAGTGATAAGCATGTTATACAACTAGACATAACCCAGGTCAAGGTTATGGGGGAACTCAAAGATGTGATGATCAGGATAGCGACACACCCTAGTTTTGTGCAAGTGATTGATATCATTGTAGTAGATATCCCTGAGACATATGGGCTATTATTGAGCCGATATTGGTCCGAAAATCTGAATGGATACTTTAGTACGGACTAGGCACACCTTTGGCTACCACTGAAAGGATACAAGAACATGATCCGAATTGATAGGGAGAGATATCTGAAGCATATGATCACCAATCTAGAAGCCCCTAATGAACCAGCCTCCACGGATTTTCCCATATTGGGTAATTATTCTTGTGACTCCTACTTCGGGAACTTCCCTCCCCTCATATCCAATGTTCCTCTTACCCAAAAATTTGAGCTTCCTTTCCAGGAAAAATCTCTGATGCCAACAGAAGATTCTCTCTTTTGTCAAAACCCCGTGCCAAGTCGGGTGGAAGGAAAGGGTGGACAACATGACATCAACAATGGTGAAGGAAGGAATGATTGTCATTCATGTATTTGGACACTCTATTTTGATGGATCCAAGTCACAATAAGTATTAGGAGCGAGGTGAATTCTAATCGACCCAAGGGGCAGGCATCATTTCTTGTCTTGTAGGCTAGAATTTGAGTGCACCAACAAAACTGCCGAGTATGAAGCCCTGGTGCAAGGGTTAAATAAAGCCATAGATCTTAATATAAAAGAATTAAAGGTTTTTGAAGACTCATAAATCATAATTAGACAAGTAAGAAACACGATACATTGCAATTCTCCCCACCTTAAGAATTACCAGCAGGAGGTGTATAGGTTAATAGAACGCTTTGGAGTTTTCAACATTACTGCAATCCCCAGGGCAAAGAATACCCTTTCCGATTCCCTAGCCATAGCTGCTTCCAGGCTATCTCCTTTAGAATATTATGAAGCCTCTCGATTCACTGTAGAAATGCTCTACAAGCCATCAGTACCTAATAACATTTCTAATTGGAAAGTCTTCGAAGGAGATGAACAGATCATAAGTTTTTTGGCCAATCAAGACAATTTCAAAGATCTCGCTATTGATGATTAAGAGTTCCAAGAGAACTCAATGGAAAGGGGTCCTATGGAAGATCGACATATAGATAGATCAAAGGCCCATACGATCCCGAAAGGGGTAGCTAATCTAGAAGATCTGTTTGATCTAAAGGAGCGATTCAAAGGTCCTAAAAGCGCAAATACTAGTAGCTCTTGTCCCCTCCATGAAACTGTGAATCTTGGGACCCCAGAGAACCCAAGGAATGTAAAACTCACCAAAACTATATCTAAGGAAGAAAGAAAGGCCTACCTCGATCTGTTTAGACAATACTAGGACATTTTTGCATGGTCTTATAAGGAGTTGAAAATGTATGATACTCATATTATTCAGCACACCATCCCGTTGAAACCCGAAGTCAATCCTTTCCAACAGAAGCTCAGGAAATATCAACCTTCATTAGAACCTCTCATGTACCAGAAATTAAGGAAACTCCTAGATGCGAAGATAATTTTCCAGGTTAGGCACTTTGCCTGGGTAGCAAATCTCGTTCCAGTGAGGAAAAAGTTGGGAGAAATCTGATTGTGCGTAGACTTTCAGAACCTCAATAAAGCTTCGGAGAAGGAAAATTATCCCATCCCACCGATGGAACAACTCCTGCAGACCATGCCGTGCTTGGAGATTTTTGTTTTTCTTGATGGTTTCTTAGGATACAATCAAGTGTAGGTTTCGGAGGAAGACCGATTGAAAACCACCTTCCGAACCAAATGGGGAACCTTATCTTACAAACACATGCCTTTTGGCTTAATTAACGTAGGAGAAACCTTCCAGAGGGCCATGGACATGGCATTCTGAGGGCTTATAAACAAGTGTGTAGTAGTATATTTAGATGACGTGATGGTGTATTCGAAAAATAGGAGGAAGTACATCCAACACTTAACTCAGATTTTTGAAAGATGCAGGAAATACGGTATATCATTAAATCCTAAGAAAACTGTCTCCAGGGTCGAAGAAGGGAAGCTGTTAGGTCATATTATATCTCAAGAAGGGATTTGCATAGACCCCGAAAGGATTAAGGCCATAGCACAACTTCCGTTATCTCATAACAAGAAAGCCATGCGGTCTTTCTTCAGGCAAATCAATTTCACGAGGAAGTTCACTCCTGACTTCACCGAAATTATCAAACCCCTACAAAAGATGATTCACAAAGATGCCAAATTTAAGTGGGATGACGAACGAAAAAACACTTTCAACAAAATCAAAGCTGCCATATCCCAGGCTCTGGTGTTCTGAAGTCCTGATTTCAATAGAGGCTTTAATCTATATACCTTCGCATCTAACCAATCGTTGGTTGCATTTTTAACTCAGAAGGATGATGACAACAATGAAGCCCCAGTATCATTTATGAGCACTAGCATTCAAGGAGTTGAGCTCCACTATCCTGCCATAGACAAGCAGGCCTACGTGGTCTATAAGTAAGTAAAGCATTTCAGGTCCTACATCCTCAAGAATCACACTAAGGTGATTGTACCAGACCCTGCAGTCCGATCTTTGTTCACCCAACAAGAAATGGGAGAAAGAAGAGGGAACTGGATGGCAGTAATCCAAGAATTTGATCTAGACATAAAACCTGCCAAGCTGGTAAAAGGACAAGGTCTGTGCAAGCTCGTAGCCGAAGCCCAGGATCAAGTAAATGAAGACTCTGGATGGGAGAATGAAATAGCTCTATGGTGTGGAGAAGTAGCATACATCCCCCTAGGACGAGATTCCTAGTACAAGGACTTGGCTTAGCTACTACATCACAAAACTTGTTCCAAAATACTCAACCCAAGAGAGAGAAGAGCCCTCAGGTTAAAGTCTGCACAATATCGTCTTATAAATTCAGTGCTTTTCTGAATCAACTATGGCGGGGTATTGTTGAGGTGCCTCGAACGTGCAGACGTCGATAAGGTGCTAAAGGAACTTCATGATGGCCCTGCTGGAGGACATTTTGCTGGAAATACCACCGCTCATAAGATTCTAAGGGCCATCTATCACTGGCCCACCTTGTTCAAAGACGCGCATACTTACGCTAGAAACTGTAAGACTTGTCAAATAAGCGCTGGAAAGGAGAAAAGGGCAGCAATCCCACTTTAGCCTATGACTGTTTTGAGGCCCTTTGAGTAGTGGGGGTTAGATATCATAGGAGAAATTATTCCCAACTCTTCTAAGCTACACAAGTACATTCTTACTGCCACCGACTATTTCACAAAATGGGTGGAGGTCATCCCTCTGACTCATGTAAATGAGAAGGTAGTGATCCAATTCATAGAACAACAACTAATCACAAGGTTTGGTCTCCCCTCTGTTCTGGTATTTGATAATGTATCTTACTTCTCCTCTACACTATTGACAGAATTTTCTCTGAACAAAGGAATCATAATCAAGTACTTTGCAAATTATTACCCTCAGGGAAACGGTGTGGCGGAGTCAACTAACAAAAATATGGTAAGGATATTAAAGAAGATAGTTATAGATAACCAAAAAAATTGGCATAATAAAATTCATAATGCCCTATGGGACGATAGGTTCACACCCAAAGAAGCCATAGGAATCTCCCCATACTTTCTGGTCTACGGGCAAGAAGCCATCCTCCCAAACGGGCTCTATCTGCCATCTCTTCAATTGGCCCAAGATTCCAACGAGGAACCCTCATCGGCCATGCAACGAAGAATAAATACTCTACTCATTCTGAAATAAGAGAGAGATAAGGCTAAGTCAAAATTCCTAGCTCACCAACAGATAGTGAAACGATGGTTTGATAAGCATAAGGCTAAAGAAAAGAGTTTTGAGGTAGGAGACTTGGTACTAAAATGGGACAGAGTGAACGGACCAAAAGGGAAGCATTCTAAGTTTCAGAACCTGTGGCTTGGACCTTTCTAGGTCGCTGAAAAGATAGGGGCAGGTACTTATCGATTGCAGAACTTGGAGGGAGAACCTGATGCCCTCCCAGTAAATGGTCAGGCCCTAAAACAATATTTCCAATAAAAAAAATAAAATAAAAAAAATTAATAATAATAAATAACTATAAACAAAAAAAAATGAGCATGAGTTAAGGTTATTGAAGGAAGAACAAAGATTCTACTTTCGCCCAGTGAATCACCATTTGTTGAGCTCTCAACACACCCTAAAAAAGTCTCTTCCAAACTCTACTTTTTGGGTACCACTTATTGTTTAATTCGGAACAATGTTGTTTTCGCTTATCTTTGTTTTCTACAATTTCTCCTTGATTCTTTAAAAGTTTCCTTGAAAATGTTGAAACCATCACAACTTAAAGGGAGTAACATTTGACTAAAGAATCAACCACTAAGTCATTTCACCTGACGTGTCCAAATTTCGGCACTCGGAAGAATCAAAGGTGAAAGAAAATCGTCCTAGAAAACTAAGGATGCCGATCGCCGGTTTTCGTCAGCATCGGGAAATGGGGATTTGTTCTTTCGTGATAAGCATTGCACAAGAAAGTTGTTGATGACCAATTTCATTCAACATTGACGAAACGTGAAAGGAAGTAATTGTTTGCGGGGAAAGGGAGGAATCGTCGACGGTCGATCCCATAAAAACATTTTGGCATCGACAAATTTCCAAGAAGCTAGCCCAAGGGAAAGGATGTGATAAGTTCATCGTCGGTTACTAACCCCTGATATCTAATTGACATCGGTGATTCCTAGGTTGGGATAGGAAGCACGCAACTAAAATAAGGTTACCACCTCTATTGACACTCATGAGTCCAGTTACCTGTCTTTATCCGCCACGTTTCACGTCAGAATCATCTGATGAAAGAAACCGACATCGACGATTTTTCTTTTGTAAAGAGTATCAATGAAGAATTCTGTAGCTCTACACCGATCCCCGACTTCCCCTTTCAGAAAATGACACGATGGGATGTTTTATCTCTAAGATACGCTAGATACGATGCATTTAATTGATTGATTAATTTCAAGATCGCGCATTAGTCTCTAATTCGTGTGCAAAGCCCAATGACCATTTTAACCTGTAGATACAATGCATCTCCCTCTGCACCTCCGCCATCAACCTACGTAAAATTGATTACAGAGAATTGGCGGTAAGTAGTTTAAATTTCATCCCATTACTTGTATTAAAAACTTGATGCGAATGGTAAGTTTTCTCTCATTATATTACCCTAAATTATTATGAGCCAGAGTATTCTGCATGCAAAGAGGTCCGGAACATCTAGAGGAGCGAGACAAATGGCCCGAAGAAGGCTTCCAAGGTATAGTGATTGTTAAGAAACATAGTTTAGAAAGCATATAGGTATGTACTAGTCTAGTTTTGATTTCATTTTCACATATAAATTAAGATCTAATATTATTCTATGTGTTGGCCCTAATTGAGCGTCTTTGGTTGTATGTACGATGCCTCTGAAGAAACCTACCACTAGGAAATCTCCTAGAGTCCCAAAGCTGCAAGAATCAAAAGCAGGAGAAGGCTCGTCCCCAACCGTTGCAAGGAAATTGGAATTGACTTCCAAGCCAATGCCGATCATCAAGATGATCACCAAGGAAGCCTTCTCTCAGCCCCCAGCCTTTGAAGACACAGAGGTGAAAATTGGGACCAAGACAACATTCCCGCAATGGGAGGACCTGTTCAAGGAAATAAATCACGAAGAATTCCCCAAGTATGCCCCGCATAGCGATCCTGACACGATGAAGTTGGATGTTGAGGTCTTCGTCAAAATCCACAAGGCTTACCTACACATGGTGGCGAGTAGGACTCAAGTATTCCCCTGCATTGAAATTTTTAAATGGATCACTAATCATAGTGATGCACAAAAGTGTGTAATTAATGATAATAATGGTCAAATCGCTGGAGTTTTCATCCCAGTAGAAGTCCAAAAGTATTACAAGCTTAGGGAGCCAGATGAATGTTTGAACAAGGATTTTGTTGTGAAGTTTTATTAGAAGTAGGACACCAGCAAAATCATGGCGTCCTGGTGGAGAGAAGACAAAAAATTCACCAACCGAAACTTCGGCTGGTACCCGATGGCCAACCTCAGACAATCTTATATCTATATAATGGCTCTCCTTTGCCGGTTGCATGGAGAAAAATATTGCTCCAGGTTTTCATAGGCATGGATGCCTTTGGCTTATACTGTCACCATATTTGGAACAAGCTTCAACTAGGGCATGATCATCTCCAAACATCTTAGCACCTGCATTCTACAGGCTCAGTAGCCGAAGGAAGAAGAAACTCCTACCTTCTACATGGATTTTTATCTATTGGATGTCATCTGTGCAAGAAATGTCTTCGCAGGAATGAACTTGAGCTAGCACACTTCTGAGCTCCCGGTCAATGTCTATTTTAGCATCTTGTGGGAGAATAGGTATAAAGTATCCTACTCTTTCTTTGCGACCAATTTATCGCACCTATTCATTTCTTATTATTCAAGAAGGAGTGCCTAAGGCTGTCTGATGCGGCCAAAAAAGTTATATCGAAAGTCGGTCATTGGTACCTGGACGAGCACAAAACCTACATTAGGGTTTTCGGTGCCATAGGAGAACCACATTTGCTACCTATATATGTCCCCGATCGACTGGTACTAGGGGAAATATGTTACCAAACTATATTGCAAGGGTACAATGCCACTTTGGTGAAGGATAAGAATTGGGCATTCATACCCTATGGGTTTCATATCGGCTTCTACCAGGTTAAAGACACTGCGCAGGCCAAGCAAGAGGGATTAAGTCAATTGGAATTTTGGTTTCAGATAGGATGTTTTCACAAACACGATCCCAAGGTTCTGGTCTCGAAACATGCATCACAAGTATCGTCCTGTTGGCCTTATTCCCATGATCGGTTTGAGGATGAAATATTCATTGAAAACGCTCAAGATTGGGATGAGGTGGTGGCAAGAATGGTTGATACCAAAATAACCAAGTTCAAGGCCATGAGTTGGGATGAGAAAGCAACGTCCTTGGATGAAAGAGCGCAAAGAGCAGAAGAAATTCTCAGATCTAGGGAAGAAAGGGTAACATTCGAATCGGCCGAAACGATGGAAGCTCCCCAAGAAGCCCCTGTACAGAACTGGAATTTTCTCGAAACTCCAAGTGAAAGGGAAGGAGGGACACTATTGATCCAACATGCTCAACAAATAATGGATCTGACATCAAATGATCTAACCCTCTTATCAAGCGTTCCAACCAGTAACCTAGAAGAGAGCCCGACAGGGGTAGGCGGCTCCGAGCTCACAGACCCTGGTAACATCAACAGGTTAGATGACCCTAAATCCACACTATCACCAACTGATTCACTGACAGGGGTGATGACTCAGTCAAAGCTGGGCCGGGTGTTGGTTGAAACTAGTGCACCTAACCCTCTATCCGAGTTCATAGATATATACAATGATGATGAGAGTTCATAGGCATATTAGAAAACCTCTGTGCATGTAGAAGAAGAAAAGGGAGCCAAGGAAAGAACACCTCTTGTTCCTGATGTTCAGATTCAAGAGGACACACGAGAAGAAAAAGGAGCCGAAAGTGGCTTACACACAAAAAGTGGCTTACAATTTAGAATTGGATGTGTCAAAAGAAAGATCCCCGCAGAAGGACGTCGACGATGCCACGGATAGAATACAGGAAAGTATTGAGCTCTCTCCCAATGCATCCATTCCACTTGATACTCAGGTCCTCGATAAACATCAGGAAGAGGCCGGACCTTCAGAGAAAAACAAGGAGGTTCAAGAGTCTGATCTTGAACACATATATACCACCGGTAGCCTGGGAAACATGCTCACATGGGGAGACCAACAAATACCAGAGTTGGTAGACAAAGTAGTAGACATCTATGCGATATCCTATGATCAAAAGAGGAAGGCCATCATGCAAAGGACTGCTAAGAAGAGGAAGATTACCATGGACCATTCTCTTTTGGTTACCACAGAGGAAATATTGATTAGCACAATGGATGCTTGCATGTCTGAACTAATAGGTGTGGGAAGATCCCTCTCTGATGCTGCCTAGGATAGGGCCAAGAGGAATGAAAGAGTACTAGCGGATACTCTGAAGGAACTGGAACACTTGCACCATATTGTTGAGTATTATAAAGGCACCACACAGACTGCTACATATCTGAAGAGTGATTTTTTAGGAGTTTACAACAAGTACAAGAAAGAAAGAACCCTTTTAACTGAAAATATAATTGAATTCCAGGAGGACACTCTCATGGATCTCACAACATGCAAGGAGATGGAACGATGGCATGAAAGAGCACAACAAGTGGTGGAAAGGCTCGAATACATTGAGGCAGTCCAACAGGGGCAAGAAAAGGAAGAACATGGCATTCGGATGTTAAGAAAAAATAGCCTCGACCGCATAAAGAGATCCACAAAATATTGGACTAAGATGTCCCTGGACCCACATCGAGAGATCCAAGAACAATATGCCAAGTGCCAGAAGCACTGGGATACAATTAATAAAGTAATGAAAGATATCAAGCTCTCCGAGTTTGGCAACCCCAGTGAGTTTATCGACATAAGAGACATGCTCAAGATATATGATGAACAAGACTCCCTACGGGCCAAAGAGTGCATGAAGGTAGCCGATGCGAGGTCGGGACATGTGTGACAATTCATAGAACACCCAATCAGAGCTAAAACCAGGTTGCAACAGCTGAATTTCACCTTGATAAAATACTGAGCGCATGCAGTGGACATCAGAGGGATATATGCGGCCCCAATGGAACAACACAGATTCCTGTGGGCCCATACTTGTGAAGAAATCTTTATCAGATGGTCCGATTATGAAAGAATCCACCCTTTTTAAGAAACAACTCGGGTGGACTATTGAAAGATTGTCAGATGATGACACCACATGACGATTTTTGATTAGATCAAATTGTATTTTACCGTTAATTATTGTTAAGACTTTATATTATAAATAGGAACATCGACCGATGGTCTAAAGGTGGATGGTTTGTTGCAAGAACTCTTTTCTTTCTAGTTGTTAAGAATTATTTTGGAGTTTCTATGAATGAAGAAGTCCTTCTGGACCAGAGACGAAGTTGTTTTCATCATATGCATGTGTAATTGAGCTTGGAGAAGAACTATTTCCTATTCAGTTCATAAGCAGAAGTAACAATTAAGAGCTATCGAATATATTGTCAAGTTATCTGGTGCAATTGCTTTGTTGTTCGTTTCTCTAATGATGGAAATGATGAATCATTGTGTGGATATATGATGAAGGATTATGGTAGATGAATTATTTTTCTTGCTATTGATCGTATCATATAAATGTTTTCTTCTAATAATTAGTATTCTCAAACAATAATTGGATGCTCACATGGTTGACGTATTATTACTAGGCCCGTGGTATAGGATTATCGTTTGCAAGTTTGAGCAGCGGGTTATCCCAAGCTCAGCCTCTTCTGTAGTAGTTAAATTTTCTCTCATCTTATTTCTTGGATAGTTTAGGTTAAAATCTCATCTAGTGATTGAGTGCTCACATGGTTAAAGTATTATTACTAGGCCTGTGGTAAGAGATCACTGTCTGCATGCTGGAGTGAGGGTTATCCTGAGCCCGACCTTTCTCAGTCTTTAAACTTCCTTATCATTGTGTGGTCAAGTTGGTTTATGCCAAATTTTTTCTCACATTTATCCTAACTAAAGAGAAAATACCAAAAGAGAAAATCCCGACTGAAGGAGATGCCTCCACAAGAAAACATAAAGCCCATCGATTAAATTAGTCGGATCATGAGATCTGGAGAACCATTCCAATCACAAATGTTGTAGAGTCTAATTGGGCCTCGGTAGCGGGTTTGGTTCCTACAGTTTAGTTAAGGGGTTTAAGACCCATCAACACGCTACCTATCACCACCATATAGATGGCTAGACTGAAGTTGTCAACATATGTTTGGAAACATATTTGAGTTTTTTTGCATATGAGAAAAAAAATCGGTGGGCTCAATGGTTACCTATAGCTAAATGGTGGTACAACACATCTTACCATACAACTACTTTCATGACTCCTTTTGAATCAGTCTATGGCCAAAATCTCCCATCAGTTCCCTCCTATATGCCAGGGATCTAGAAGGTTTAGGAGGTTGAAAAAATTATTACTGTCTGTGAGGCTATTCTTTCGGCCCTCAAAGACAATTTGGTCATGGCTTAGAATCACATGAAGCAACAAGCATATCAAGGTCATTCCGAACACCATTTTGTTGAAGGGGACTAGGTATTTATTCGACTACAACCTCATAAGAACACTTCACTCAAAGCTCAATAGTGTCATAAAATTGGGCCCAAATTTTATGGTCCTTATACAGTGCTCAAGCATGTGGGATTGATGGCCTATTAGTTAGCTCTTCCTAGTCAGTCAAAGCTCCATCCTGTTTTTCATGTTTCCTGCTTAAAGAAGGTGATTGGAACTAAGTTCCAAACTCAAACTAGTCTCCCTGAGTTGGATGAAGAAGGTTCCATATGGTTGTAGTCACAAGCAGTCTTGGCCCAAAGAGAGTGTCATCTCCGTTAGTGCACCATCCAAGAAGTGTTAATCCAATGGAAAGATACACCTCCAGAAGATGCCACCTAGGAGCTGACCACCATTCTACAACAATTCCCTCATCTGAATGTTAATGTTTATGCCATAATTATAGTTCTTTGTATTTCATAAGATAAGAGAATAATAAGAACAAAATCACTGAGAAATCACATCCACAAGAGACACAACATT